>LNAC01000321.1:2377918-2419346 GCA_002007465.1 Ailurus styani | reverse complement strand
ATGCGGGCCTCGATCCCAGGACCCTGAGATCATGACCTGAGCTGAAAGCAGAGGCTTTAACCCACTGAGCCACCCAGGTGCCCAAGAGACCTATTTTAGACCTAGAGACACTTGCAGACTGAATGTGAGAAGATGGAGAAACATTTATCATGCAAATGGTGTAAAAAAAAAAAAAAGCCAGAGTAGCAATACTCATATTGGACAAAATAGTCTTTAAAACAAGACTGTAACGAGACAAAGAAGGACACTACATAATAGTAAAGGGGACAATCCGACAAGAAGATATAACAATTGTAAATATTTGTGCATCCAACATGGGAACACCCAAACACATAAAAATACAATTAATAACAAGCACAAAGGAACTAAACAATAATAATACAATAATAGTAGGGGACTTTAACACCCCACTAACATCAATGGATAAACCATCCAAACAGAATATTAACAAGGAAACAATGGCTCTGAATGACACACTGGAACAGATGGATTTAACAGATATATTTAGCACATTTCCATCCTAAAACACCAGAATACACATTCTTTTCAAGTGTACATGGAACATTCTCCAGAATAGATCACACATTAGTTCACAAAACAAGCCTCAATGAATTCAAGAAGATCAAAGTCATACCATGCATCTTTTCTGAATACAATTCTATAAACTACAAGCCAACCACAAGAAAAAAATCTGGAAAGACCATAAAAACATGGAGGTTAAAAAACATGTCACTAAAAAATGAATGGGTCAATGATGACATCAAAGAAGAAATTTAAAAGGTACATGGAAACAAATGAAAATGAAAATGCAACAGTCCCTAAACTTTGGGATGCAGTGAAAGCAGTTTTAAGAGGGAAGTTTATAGCAACATTGGCCTACCTCAAGAAGCAGGAAAAAACAAAAACAAAAACAAAAAAACCTCAAACAACATAAACTTAAAACTAAAGGAGCTAGAAAATGAAAAACAAACAAAACTTAAAACTTAAAACCTAAAACCAGCAGAAGGAAGGAAATAATAAAGATTAGAGTGGAAATAAATTACTTAGAAATGGAAACAAAAAACCAAAAACAACAACAAAACAACAAACCGAAAAACAATAGGACAGATCAATTAAACCAAGAGCAGGTTCTTTGAAAAAAATCAATAAAACTGATAAACCTCTAGCCAGCCTTATCAAGAAAAGAGGAGAAAGGACTGAGGAAAATAAAATCACAAATGAGAGAAGAGAAATAACAGCCAGCACCAGAGAAAAACAAAGGATTGCAAGAGAATATTATGAAAACTTATATGCCAACAAATTGGACAACCTAGAAGAAATGGATAAATTCCTAGAAGCATATGACCTACCAAAACTGAGTCAGGAAGAAATAAAAAACTTGAACAGACTGACTGCCACCAATGAAACTTAGTCTGTAATCAAAACGGTCCCAACAAACAAAATTCCAGGACCAGATGGCTTTACAGGTAAATTCTACCAACATTTAAAAAAGAGCTAACATGGGGCGCCTGGGTGGCTCAGTCGTTAAGCGTCTGCCTTTGGCTCAGGTCATGATCCCAGGGTCCTGGGATGGAGCCCCGCATTGGGCTCCCTGCTCTGCGGGAAAGCCTACTACTCCCTCTCCCACTCCCCCTGCTTGTGTTCTCTCTCTCACTGTATCTCTCTCTGTCAAATAAATAAATAAAATCTTAAAATAAAAAAGAGCTAATACCTATTCTTCTCAAACTATTCCAAAAAATAGAAAACGAAGGAAAACTTCAAATTTCATTCTATGAAGCCAGCATTATTACCCTGATATTAAAACCAGATAAAGATACCATAAATAAAGATAACTATGGGCAAATATTTCTGATGAACATAGATGCAAAAATCCTCAACAAAATACTATCAAACCAAATCCAACAATACCTTAAAAAAATCAGTCACCATGATCAAGTGGGATTTAGTTCCAGGATGCAAGGGTAGTTCAGTATTTGCAAATCAATTAATGTGATACATCACATCAATAAGAGAAGGGATAAAAAACATACAATCATTTTAATCAATGCAAAAAAAAAAAGCGTCTAAAAAGTACCACATCAATTCATGATAAAAACCCTCAACAAAGTAGGTTTGGCAGGAACATACCTCACCATAATAAAGGCTATCTATGAAAACCCTACAACTAACATACTTAATGAAAAAAAAACGGAGAGCTTTTACCCTAAGGTCAGGACAGACAAGGATGTCTACTCTCATTACTTTTACTCAGCATAGTCCTAAAAGTTCTAGCCACAGCAATCAGAAAACAAAAAGAAATAAAAGTCATCCAAATTGTTAAGGGAGAAATAAACTCACTATTTGCAGATGACTTGATACTATATATAGAAAATGCTAAAGATCCCACCAAAGAACTACTAGAACTGATAAACAAATTCAGTAAAGTCACAGGATACAAAATCACTGTACAGAGGTATGTTGCATTTCTATATAATTATGAAGCACCAGAAAGAGAGATTAAGAAAACAACCCCATTTACAATTACATCTGAAATAATAAATTCCATATTTCATTGATTCAGTGTCTTGGCATCAATAGATCTTAATATATCAAAACATTTTTGGTTTGAGTATCTTTTCCTCTTCTTGGATGTCTTTGTTAAATATTTAGTTTTTGGAAACAGTGGCTGTCACCTACTGTCTAGAAGGTTAAGACAACGACTGCCTGCTAAATATAGAACCCATAAACCAAAACATCAGCCGGACACCCACAACACTGTGCTGGTGAGCAACATGGATAACCTACGGCATTTCTGGGTCTCCTAAGACAACTTCCACCGACCAAATAAAGGAAGGATATTTTATTAAAATGTGGGCTAGCACGTTTTAGAAAAATATCCTCAAAACTACAGAGCTAGTATATTTACTACATTCTCCATTGCTCTGACCCAAAGAGGCTTGAGTGTATAGTTTATCACAGTTTATTGAACGCACTGGGGAGAGATTGTCTTAGATATGATTATTATCTATCATTTTTAGAAAGGTCTTATATACTACTGTGAAACTTATTTTTTAATATCATTTTCACCTACAATCATAGAATACATTTCCCAACTGAATAGAGCATATGCTCACTCTAATCTACAGTGACTTCAAGCTTGATTTCCCCTCAATATTATTTTTTAAATTGCATCCTTATATTCCACAACTTTTTAAACTTCCTATTGTCAAGAATTATATGCTTATTCATGTGGTCTCTCTCCTTTGATTATAAATTCTCTGAGAACTAGAAGATCTCTGTAACTAAAATCTTAACCCAGAACTTAAGTTATCCAGGTAAGGTTTACTTAGGGGTTTCACTGTGCCACTCAAAATACTATGTATTTTTATAAAGTTTGTCTTATTTGATCCACATAACATTGTAATTTGGTTAAAATAATTATTCCCATTTCACTGATGAGAAGACAAAGAATTTAAGATATACATTCAAAAAGAAAATGAGAAGAGATTTAAAATGCATCAGAATCTATAGACTTGGGATTTGAACCCAGGAATTCTTACTACTACAGTTAAGTTATCTACAACACTAGATTATTCCAGACTACCTTTGCATAGAAGCTTTTGTGCATGGTCTTCTGAGGGAAAGTGACAAAGCAATTCCAAATGAGATGGAAAATAGTGAATGAAGGCTTCCTCTCTTGTACCTATCAGCACTCCTCACCTTCTCATCAGCATAAAGAGCAGCATCCCTCAGGGAATATGGAGTTGCTATCTGACACCACCAAAATTCACACTTTCTTTGCATTCTCCCTGACAACTCTACTCATCAGCCAGTCGGTCTGCTTCAGACTCACAATTCTCTTCAGGCTTGGTTTTGAAAGCAAGGCTCAAATTCCATTCTCCTCTGAGCCTGTGGATTCCTCACATTCACACAGTGCCTCCGTTTTGCATGACAGAGATGCCCAACTTCATTATCAACAGGCTACTGCTGAGTGAAATTTCATCCTTTCTTTACCTTCTCAACTAAAACAGTTCTTCTCTTTACCTTTGTCATCTCGTAACCACTCTCTGAGACAGATGAGCCACCCAGCATGCTCCATTTCCATAACATTTACATGATATTAATAGACACACAGGCTAGAATCACAAGGATGACATTGAAGAAAAGTTTGTTCTCATTTTATAATCTAACTCTCCAAGATTATCTTGCCAGTATTCTTTTGAAACAAGTTCATTTTTCATGGAGAAGTCAGTTTTATGTATCATTTTTCAGAAGATTCTTATGTTCTACTAATTTTTTTAAAAATGCCTTCTTGCCAGTCTGACTGGCACTATGTGTGACATCAGTATTGTCAGATTCAACCAAGAGTCATTAGAGCCACAATAAAATATCATGTTTCTAAAGATTATTTATTATAGTATAAAAAAGAATGAAGCATAACTTTAATGAGATTTCTCAGACTGTGTGTCTTTGAAAAAGCTTGGTTTCGAAGTTTAGATCAGAGCTCTTTCCCACCTTCTCTCATTGTTTGACTGTTGAGCAGTGTAGCCCCTGAAAAGAGAACCACAGGAGTCCCCTGCATTTTTGATGGTATGTAATTTATTGTGATGTATTGTGTTGGTCCACAATTAGATTATTTCTTTGGTTTTCTTCTACTCTGACTTCAAAATTTCCCCCTCCCCCACCTACTTGTGGTTGCATTAGACTTTTAGCTTCCTCCTTGACTGTAACTCGGATGAATCATTCATTACAACCTCTTTGAGTCCTCTGATCCTGATATCTGGCCTCATACCTCAATCTTTGCTGTAGCCCCAATAATACTTAATTTAGATTTTTAAGAAACGACAATGAAATAAAACTTTAGTTATCATGTTCATGTAATACATATCTTTTCTCCCATGTAAAAACAAACATACACTGACTCAAAGAAAACTGACAGGAAATTGAGATGAAACACAGATGAACTGAGAATTGGGGTGACTTTTAAAAAATTGTCAGAATTATTGAATTTGCTACAGAAATTGAACAGAATGTTTCCAAGTTAAAGACAGGTTGTAATCTGACTAGTCTTTCATAAGTTAGTTCCCTGGAATTTTAAAAGCACTTATATAAACTACTAAATTCAGGGGAACAGTCTCACTGAATGGAGATTTTAAAATCAGAGTCAGAGCAGATGTTGTCAGGGAGATGAAGGAACAGAGGAGGAAAGGGGATAAGCTAAGTCATTGAGTGCTTGGCAAGACATTGAGTGTGAAGATCCTGAGTGGTGGGCTGTGGTTCAGAGGGCACAGTTAAGGGATAGCAGGGATGATGTGAACTAGGACCCATGTAAGTGTTTGTTAAACATGCACCTCCCCAGAACCTACTTCAGATCTACTGTGTTGGAATCTCTGGGAATGGAACCCAGTTATCTGCCTTGTAGAGAACCCCCACTGCCACCAAGTTAGACATCTTCTCATACCTATCAATGCATAGATAATCAATACAGGCCTGCAAACTAAAACAAAAGATGCAAACTAAGGCCTGTATATTAAAACTCTTCTGTCCATTTGCTCAATTTGACTCAGTGTGCCATGTTTTCTTCTATGTGCAGGCCTGATGGGCCAAGTTCTTTATTTTGTATCTGGTCTGTGTGCTATTACTGTCAGAGAAAGGGCTGATTTGAGTCTCATTTGAAATGTCTGCCTCTATCTAGGTCATAAAAGTCAGGCATGACCTTTACGTACTTCATATTTCCTTAAAAATATGTCAGTGTTATGTACATACATATGTCACCAATGGACTTATATATCATCTTTCAGGCTGGATATAAAACCCCATGTTCTTTTCCCACCTATAATGAAGTAAAAAAATAAATATTTAAAAATATAATTCATTTCTCACATTAGATATGTAGGCACATATGGATGTGAAAAAAGGGCGTGGTTTTCTTCTTAGAAGACGAGAAAAAAACATAGGAAAGTGAAAAGAAGAGTCAATTGAATAAAAGGAGAGAAAAAAATTCTGGGAATGTATTGTTCTCAGCTCAATGTTCTCAGCCAGTAACTGAGCATTGTAATTTTTATTATTACAACAGCAACACTTTGGGCAAAGGCTGAAGTCAGTTATCTGCTAAGAGGGGCAGCCGCGAATGAGTCCCATCACCGGAACAACAGTTTCAGTGGAGGAGAGCAACACACTCTGTATTTCTTATGGCATGAAGCCTTGAATATTTAGATCATGTCCTCTTTTTAAAATTTTACAGATGTTCAAATTTACAGATAAATACATATTTACAAGATTATATGTTTTATGGAGAAAGAGCTGTTTAGTCAGAACTAGATTTAATGCAAAATAGAACGAAATTAGTTTGACTTTAGTTTCCTTTTAAATTTGCCTCTCAGGCAAGTATAGAAAAGAGAGTCAAGAAAAGATTATCTATGTTGGTGCAACACATATTGTTTTCCTTGTTTGTGTCTACCACTTCTCTGTATTACACCCCTTTCACGTCCATATTTTATATCTATAGAATCCATCTTGCTTATGACCCATGATATTCCTAAATTAAACTAAAAAAAAATAGAAGCACTAAGCTGAGCATAAAAACAGCAAGTCTGATCTCAGTAGAATTTTTTTCTAGTACATGAGATTCTGTTTTCTGATTCATAAAGATTTATGTACTATTACATCAAGTAGCTCAGATTTCGGTGTGGCCAGTACCCTCAAAACTGATGCTAGTATGTTATTCTTAACTAAAAGAACAGAGTTACACCAGGAGTAGAATTATTAACATAACTGTCCTGTCATTCACTGAGTGAAATACTGAATGAGGGAAAAGCCTCTGTTAATTATACTATAAATAAACATTTACCATTTCAGAACTTTAAATAATGCAGCAGGGAAAAATTTACATAGACTGAAACCTGTTTTTACTGTTGATTGGGCAGTAGACCAGTACACATACAGAACAATCAAATTTAATTGCATAAGTTAAATGGATGAAAAACAAACTAAACTTAGACAAGTATAGATTGGGAAGTAATTTATTTTTATTGCCAACATCATAACTGAGCCAAAATTTGTTTAAGTTATTGAAGTTTCTGAGGCACCCAGGTGGCACATTGGTTGGGCATCTGACCACTGATATTGGCTTAGGTCCTGATCTCAGGGTCATGGGATGGAACCCTGCGTCAGGTTCTGCACTCAGTGCAGAGTCTGCTGAAGATTCTCCCTCTCCCTCTGCCCCTACCTCCCAAGCACTTGCACTCTCTCTCTAAAATAAAATAAATAAATCTTGAAAAAAATTATTCTAACTTCTTTTATATTATGACAAATGAAAAACAACAGCCACCTTCCTAATGATTGCTTCATTTAAGATGGGAAATGAACATTAAGTGATTAATGTAATGGCCAACAGTGAAGAATGAATAACTTCATTACCTCTGCAGACAACTCTTTTCCTTGTAATGTTTTATTTCTTTAAATAGATAATACAGTTGCATTCAATAATGAAAAAGTAAATATAGTCATGATTTAATATTTTTCTCAGACTACCAGAATTGACAGTTAAATGGAGACACAAATGTGGACTGAGGATTGGCACTGTTTTTCAAGTTTGCTAACTCTTGAAGAAGATTAATATTTGTTAATACAGTTTTTGATAAAGATTAACCGTTGAAAATGAGGTTAGATTAAAGGAAATCAATTTTCAGCAGGCTTAATCAATGGTTTACAGAGATATTTCTAAGAATGGAAATTGGATTGGACTAACAAAGCTGGTTTTTTTTATTCTTACTTTAAGGTAATGGCATAACATGTTTTAAAAATGCTTTAAACTACCTAACAACCTTTTTTTCCATGTGTGCATGTATGTGTGTGTATTTGGGGGGATGTAGCTCTGGGATGTTTATGTATCATAATTTTTTTCATTTGACTCAGCTGCTAAAAATTATTCTAAAATTCCCTGAAGTAGTGATAAATCAGTAATAGTTCTGTCCCCCAGAGGACATATGGCAGTGTCTAGAGACATTTTTGGTTGTCATAACTAAGAAGGGGGGGTCTGCTGGCATCAAGAGAACAGAGCAAAGCTACCAAACATCCTACAGTACAGTGGTCAGGCTCCCACCGCAAAGGGTTATCTCATCCAAAGTGTCAACCGTGCCAAGCTTCAGAAATCCTCCCCTAAACCTTTAACTTTTACCCTCATCTCTTGCAAATTTTTAGTTCAGAGAAAAGCACTTTTCAGTGGAACACAAAATGCTGCTTCTCAGTAGCACCTCTCTTCCTTAGCACTGCTTGGATGAAGAATGCATTTACACTGGTTAATGTGAATCCAGAATAAAATAAAAGCAAGTCATCATTTCAAGATAAAATGACTAAGAAGAAACTTCAATAGCCCTAAATGTTTTATTGCTTTTTTTTTCTTTCTGTGACAATAAACATCATATTTATGCTTACTTTCTGTTTTGCTAGGTGTGAAGATAGAATTCTAATGAACCATCAAATATCATAAAAGAGGAGTGAAAACCAACTTCTGGCTCAAAGGTCCACTGCCTGCTCATATAAGGTCCTCCATTCACTCTGGCAGTCTCTATAAAACAAATGAGCTGTAGAGAAATGCTTTTTCTGGCAATGTACCTATAACTTAAAATATTTCTCACCAGGAAAATAATAAAACACACACACACACACACACACACACACACACACACACACACTCCAACAACGACAAAACTCTATTCTGTTGACTAAAAAGGCAGAGCAGACATATTACAAAGTACACAGGTAATATATTCTGTTATTACATTATTTCAAGCATATAAATCCAGAGAACAAAAAAAAAATGAAGTATTCAGGACTTCAACATGTCCAAATGTCAACAAGTTTCAATAAATGACTACAAAATATGAGCTTGGTGTATCTCACATCCAGCTAAGATATCACAGATTTTCACTTTGGTAACACTCTAGTCTTTGTCTTTCCATTGCTCTATCTAAAAAACAAATACCAATTCTGTTAAAACCCAGTAATTCCCTTTTTCTCTTCTATACCATGTCCTTCAGTCAGTAGCCACACCAAGATGACTTAAAAATACATTAACCCCAGCACAGATCTCTTTTCTGGGGTCCAGATCCAAATATTCAACTGCCTATTTGGCATCTTCTCTTATAATGACCACAAGTTACCTTACCTCTTATTCTTGCTATCTCTCTCTACTTGAATCTATACATCTGATGTATTGCCAACTGTCCATCTTAACTTCCTCCATTTAGGTCCAAGACGTTATAATAGGAATTCCTGCAATACCTTCCTAACAGGCTGTCACACATTTTCTTCAAACTCCCCTGATCTGTGAAAAAAATCTGATCATATCAGCTTTTCCATAAAACAGAAAACAGTCTCTTTGCTATTTTAGAAAAACTCCTTAATATGTCCTCAGAGCCTTCACTTATTCTGGAAATAAAATCCAGTCTCATGTCAAACCACTCTTTCCCTACTTCCTGAATTCTAGCTACAATGGCCTTTCACCTGCATTTCCCCTCTCTGTCCTACCACAGGACCTTTGAACATGCTGGTTTTTCTCTACAATGTCTTTTCTTTTGTCACCTGGTTCCCCTTATTCATCCTTCCAATTTCATCAGAAGTGTCATTTATTTTTTCACATCTTAAATATATACAATTTTTTATTTAAAAATATATAAATAAATGAAAAATAAATATATTCATTTATTTTTTAAAAGGTTTTATTAATTTATTTGACAGAGAGATAGAGAACACAAATAGGCAGAGTGACAGGCAGAGGGAGAGGGAGAAGCAAGCTCTCTGCTGAGCAGGGAGCCTGAGGTAGGACTAGATCCCAGGATCCTGGGGTCATGACCTAAGCCGAAGGCAGCAGCTTAACCGACTGAGCCACCCAGGTGCCCCCAAATATATTCATTTAAAAGAAAAAAAAGTGAAATACCATTTCTTCAGAAAAATTTTTCCAGAGCCCTTGACTAGGCCAAATCTCTGAAACACTCCCAGAGCTCCATGTTTCTCACTTTCCTAGCTGCCAGATATGGTTGCAGTTTTAGGTTTCTTTGTGAAATTGCCTAGTGTCTTCCTTGTAAGAATATCAAAGAGGACAAGGAACATATCTGGTTTTGGTCTTTATGAGATCCACAGGTCATATAACAGTGTTTGGTACCTAATGTATCAATAAAAATTTGTCAATAAGTAGACAGACATTCGAGTGATACCTTAAATTAAGAATACTAAAAATGAACTATTTGAGATGTTGATACTAATTTCTGAAGCAGTGATACATTGTGGGGAAAGAGACATTATTCTGACAATGGTATTCAAGGCCAGTGCTTGAAAATTATTAAAAGAAATCCGTAATGGCTTGAGACCAATAACAAACTCTCACTTATGGAAACCCTATTATACTATATAGACGGATTACTTTATTTAATTTTCCCAACTGCTCTGTGAAACAAATGGTATTATTCCCATTTCAAATATCAGAAAATTGGGCTTGAGAAGATTAAATAATTTGTCCAGAGTCTAACAAAATATAAATGGTACCGCTGGGATTTGAAGGAAGGACAGGGCTGCCTGGGTGGCTTGGTTGGTTAAGTATCCGTCTTCAGCTTAGGTCATAATCTCAGGATCCTGGGATTGAGCCCTGTGTTGGGCTTCTTGCTCAGAGAGGAGTCCTCTTCTCCCTCTGCACCTTCCCCCTAAGTCTTTATGCTCACTCTCTCTCTCTCGTTCTCTCAAATAAAATCTTGAAAAGTAAAGAACAAGGCATGGTAAGGCTGACCTGAGGACAGTCATTACAAATAGCTTGGAAACCACGGGTACTGAGAAAACATTTAATTCCAGAATTACATTTTAGATTAAATGCTATTTTTAAGGACAACTTCCAGCTTAAAATGGCATAGATAAAAAACACTGTAATTGGCTTCCAGAGTATCTACTACAAAGCAAGTGTGGTCTTTCCAATAACTGTATATACCTAAAAAAATAAATGAATAAATCTTGCTTAATTCAGTGAAATTGCTGATTTAAGAAGAACCCATTGGGTCCAATTTTTTTTAAATTCAATATTGGTCACGCATTGGGTAAATTTTCACATTAATGGCATCCCACCACTATGATGCATGAACATTCCATATACTCTGACCTATTTGCGACTGATCTCTATAAGATGATGGAAGTGGCAGTTGTGTTTGTATTCCAAACAAATTATTTTTTTCTGGTTAAAATTCCAGGTCTCTGACCACCTTTAAACAATACATTGTCCTTAAATGTCTAATTTATTCAGAACCAAGAGAATGTTGCACTAAAGACTCTGTTTTACAGGTATAGTAAAAGTTTGGAAACTACAGATTTCTAAGCATAATAGAAAAATACTGCAGTACTCCCATCCAGTACAGTAAACAGAGAGGACCTAAGTTCCTTTTGTGGGAAATGGCAGATATTGGCAAATTTTCTGGAATCCCACATAACATTATCATTACTGGCGATCTGATAAAGCCTTTAAATTTGAGGAGGAGAAGAGGAAATGACTCAATAATCAAATACTAAACATCACTCACTAAAGGAACGCCCTAAGATGCTCAGATATACATTAAGAGCTGAAGAGCAAGATTGTGCTTGAAAAGAATAACAATATATAATTAAAATGTGAAACAGATCCTCACAATCATGTTGTACAGGAAAGGCAAGCAGGGCCCCAGAGGTTAAAGGGCATCAATCTGACTGCATCATCGGGCAACTAGATGCTTACAGAGGAGAGCCTTAGAGGGGAGGTTACAAATGTCACGAAGTGTGTCTTGGATAAGACACTGCATGTCTCTGAGCCTCGATGTCTTCATCTTTAGAAGGCTTGGTTTGCATAAGCACTCTCTAAGACCTCGTCTAGATTTAAAATACCAGGTTTCCTAAATTGTCTGTAGGAATACTACCTGCAAAGGGAGATAACCAGGACTCTAGTCAATTTTCTGAGTTCTAATTCACTATAAGCATTGATACTTCCTACAACATTGCATGTTGTAAATCTGTAGACAACAAAAATTTTACAAATTCTTCCTATTATTTCTGGAGTTTCTGGTAGCCCAGTAGAAACAGACCAAGGGCATTCTATTTAGTGAAAATATCTTATTAATGAGAATTCCTTATATGATTAAAAAACACATATTAGTATTATTTTCAAGATAACCTCAATAGGCACTGGAGCTGAAAACAATGTACTAGGTACAAATATTTCATCTACATCCCACCCTTTTAAAAATCTTCAGTTGAACAACATGAAATTTGTGATATTTATTTTTGACCTAAACAACCCAACATTTTATATGGTATGAACTGTACTAATTTCTTTATGTCTGTTTGTCTTATATATGTTATGTGTATAACACTAATTAAAATGTTAGATGAATCTAATAATGTGGCTTCCTGCATTATCAGAAAACTTTTTACTAACTGGAATAAGCTTTTATGGGCTAGTCACACTATTTCACTGGTCTTTCCTATTCTATAATGGTACATTTCATCAATATTTATTTATTCATATTTGTTATTTTCATAAACACACACAGCAGGAAGGGATTTTAACATTGCCTTCATTATTTCACAGTGAAATATCAAAAATCAAGTAAGTTTCTTGTCCAATGGGGCATGACTTGAAGAGGGGCTAAAGTCTTCTCAGACTTAAAAACTTGGTATATCCACAGGGAAATACGTGGAGTGATTTAGGAATATATCTTTTTTTGTCATTGAAACATAGAATTTGTTTACTTTCATCATCACTTCAAATACTGAAAAGTAGTCCATGATTTTAAAAGTCAGTTGGCAGGCAAACTGACTATCAGTCCACGCTGTGTTCTCTAAGCTCCTCAGCCTTAACCACATCACACTTTTTACTTGTACATAGGATTCATGATATATTCCTCAGGCAAGATTTTAGGGGTTTGTTGGTTTGTTTGTATTTACCTCTAAGGAGCTGTTTTTCCACCCATTTTCCCCACTTTACTTGTGTTAGGCATTCAAGTGATCAAGTGATCTAGGGAAACCTGACTCTTGGCCAGCCCCAGGGGCATGCATGAACCCTGATTAGCCAAGACCTTCTTGGTAAGTCCCTTCCGGTGCCTGTGATTGGTTCAAGAAGGAGACTGGGGGGGAAACCATGGTGGAGCTTGTGGGAAAGGTTCACATACCCGCGCACAGAGAGCCTGGTCTATTTTAGGAGTTGGTTATATGATGACGTGATATGTGAAGTTACTGCACCCATTTTGTGACCACAACTGGACAAGCTCAACTACAAAAGCCAATATTCTGAAGATGCCTGAGCAGAGATGGCCAGATTCAAAAGAATCTGGAGCTGTCCAACTACCTGACCTCTGCATCTGAGGTTAGGTGACATAAGAGGCTTGCACATTATTGGTTTTAACGAGGAAATATTCTGACACAGATGTAAAATAAGTCTTAACACCTTCTTGTTGATCTCACTTTTCAAGATTCTAGCAGAATGTAATATACAGCAGATTGTGCAGTTAGCATTCAGAAAATTACCACCGAGTATATGAATAAGAACCAAAGGGACTATTTTTAAGACCATCTCAATATGATAAAGCTAAACCTTTAGTGCAACTGATTCATGATAATTCCAAAGAAATTGTACATATGCAGAGTATCAACTTAATGAAAGGTTTTTTGTGTGTGTGTTCCTGTTACTGTGTATATGTTTGTTTATATTTATATGAAACAGGCAAAAAGATGGTTAAGAAAGAAAAAAAGAATCAAGTCAGTTTTTCCCAGGCATTTCTGTCTTGGAGAGATTAAGGTAGGTTATAAATTCCCCACTTTTCATGCATATCCAAATGTTTAGTGTGGAAGGCTTAGAATAGTGAAGGAGAGGGGCAGGGTAAAGGACGGAATAAAAGTTCATTTTGGAATCAGAAATTGATTAGTAAGAAGAGTGATTTTAAGCAACTCATTTTTGGAGAAACTGTCATAGCCAATAACTTCCCACAGCTTCCTTCATGAACATTATTTTTAGTTGAACTAGTAACATAGGAAACAATTAGACATCATCACCAACCTTATCATGCATTAACACCAGTGCAAATTAACTCCTACCACTAAAAATACTCCTCTCTCTGTCAAAATCTGTGAAGGGTATGACTTACTGCACTTAGAGCATAATTGTGTCTCCCTGACTGCATAAAACTGACACATAAAAATCAATATTAATTAAAAAAGATCAAAATAAGACACTGCCATATTTTAAATTTTTCTGCTCAACACATCTGTATTCTCTATTCTTCACCTCCCCAAAAAACAATACTTCTAATATGAGAACAAAATTAAAATGTATTTCAGAAGTCTATAATTATTGTGTCTTATATAAAGTATAAAATGTATTTGACATCTTTTATTTTAAAAATTCATGTATTTAAAAGTTTCATTGTTATTACACATTTATTTTAATGCAAAAGTAATGGTGCACCATGTTCTTCTGGTGGTTTTGCAAATATATGCTTCAGCCTGTGAAGTCTCTTGATACCTCTTTTTCTTCCTATTTTTCTCCATTTTCCTCATGTTATCTATCTTTCCACAGGGCACTGTCAATAAAGAAAATGTTAAGAATCCCACAAAATGTTAGCATCACTGATGTTAGCATCCATTTACTCTGGAAACCTAACACTAATCATTTCAAACAGGAAATTTAGGGTTGGAGTCTCTACTGTCCTTTCCTGGTCTTGGTTCCAGTTATGCCTTCAGGCCATCACTGAGACCCTAAGTGATACAAAATATTTTATCAACATAGAAACTCATTAAAATAATTCTAGTTTAACAAGCTGGTGTTCCTAGGCAAATGAATACCATGAACTAGTTATACACCACCCAGCAATGAAAAACCAAGAAAAAAAAAGAAAAAGAAAAGAAAGAAAGAAGTGATCAATACATATTGATCAATAATCTAGTTTAGGTAATTTTATCATTTATCTGGTCCCATTTTAACAATTTATGCTCAATATATAGGAAAATGAAGTATAGTTTAAACTTTTTGTTAAATGTTCCAGAAGGAAAGAAATTTACCTTTGAGATTTAAAATACATGTGTGTGTGTATACACATACATGTTAATATTATATATGATTATTGTGTATATTATGTGTGATATATATTATAATATATTATAAACATAATAATAGATACATATTAATTTTTATACTCAAGTTGTTACACATGAAGTACATGGGCTCTACAGTCAGAATTGTCTGGTTTGGGTTAGAAACCCAAGCCTAGTAATCATAGGCAAATTACTTAACCCTAAATTCTCAGTGTTCTAATCTGTAAATGGCATAATAATAGTACTTATCTAATAGGTCCCTTGAGAAGATTAAATGAGTGCATAATAAATGGTAAATGCTACTGTTAGAAATAATAATGTTGATAGAATCTTAGATTCACAATCATACGGTGATTTCAGCAAATATTCTCCAAAACACTATTTCTATCTTTTTTATTCCAGGTGAGAAGATTTAATTTTCTGAACTCAGTAGAGAGACACAAGACCCCCTAATTAGTTAGTGGCATAGACTGGACAAGACAAGAGACCTTGTTCAAGGTCACTAGAATTTGCTGTAGCACATTTCAAAATTGTAGCAGAAAAATACAAAAACAAAACAAAACAGCATAAGTAAAGACAATGATTTCCAAAGTAATAATAACTGATATTTTCATTTTGGGAAGAGATTGCAAACACAATTAGAACATTTATATATCCTTGAAAAGGGTGTGTTTCCTCTGGTATTTGAACTTGAGTTTAAGTGTTCTCTACCTCCTGTTTTTGCTATCACTTTTTACAATTTAAATCTGAATGCTCTGGTTTCCTTCTTGAGATCAGTGAGCTTGAAGTCACTGAAATTTAAAAATCACACTCTCTTAACCGAATTAATAAGGAGTTGCTATTAGAGGGAGGTAAACTAAATCTAGCGGACTGGTCAGTAATTTTTTTCAGAAAATATTTCAAATTAGACCATTTCCTGGTTCAGTAGTTTAAGTTAGCTGGGAAAAGGGGAAATGAAGTTTGGGAAATTTTGGAAAAGGGGGGGCAACATTTCATGAGCATTAAATACATACCAGATTTAATGCCAAATATTTTCCATATCAATTCTTTTTTTCCGGAATACACAAAGAGAAAGGCAATTTGCAGATGAAAACAAAACAAAACAAAACAAAACTGGATTATGAGTTCATTTGACAAACGACAAAAGACATTAAAAAATATCTGAACCTGTCTAATTTATTCAACTGTTGCGTGATCTTTAAAAAGTTCACTACAGACCCATCTTTTGCCTTGTTTCCTTATCGATAACCTTAAAACTCCTTCTGGTGTTAAATGCTTATCTGCCTTCAACAAGAGTTTAGAAATAACTACTTTATTCTGAATTTTAGTCAACAGCAAAGTGTTTGATAGCAAATTTCTAGGGATTTACATCTCTGTAAGAAAATACAGATTAATGAAAACAGAAACAATTTCTTCCCTCACAGAAATGTCATTTACTCACTAGTCCTGAACCTAAATTTAACTCAAGATTGCCCTTACACCAGAGCCAACACAAAGCTGGAGTCTGTAAACACTATAACTGTGAGGGCTTGGCATTGTCATGCACACTGAGTCTTTTCTTCTACATGTAATTTCTGTTTTTACATCTTCTGAGAACATTTATGTACCACTCAAAACCTAAACTATGCAATTTAGAAGATAGTACTTATAAAATATAAGCTATGTTTTTATAGTTAGAAGATCTATTTAATATCTCTGTACTGTAAAAAGCAATAATAATATAGATGCTATTATACTTAGTTTCTAGTACTTTGATTAAACAGAATAACATTTAATATTGAATCTAGGAAGATAATATTTATAAAACAAGAAATCTCCAATCTGGAAAGAAAAAAAAAAAGAAGTATGAACCATTTAAGAGCATTTAAGAGCACAGGGAACCTTGGAGACTTTTCTCACAGGTGCTTATATTCCCAAATAGGAATAACCAACAAGTTACATTAGGAAATATTTTATTTCTAATAATAGTAACAATAATACTAGAAGACAACATTATTAATAATTACAGGTATTTTTGTTGATACCCTATTCAGTTTGAAGCATTAGGCTTAGCACTTGCAATACATTTCTACTGACCTTTATAAAACCCGTTTTCCCCATTTTGCAGGTGAGTAAATTAAGGTCCAGACTAGTTACATGACTTCCTTAAAGCAAAATCCAAGTAGAGAGATGTTACCTATTTGTCTTGCTGTGAGCTTTAGACTATGAACATATATTCATAGTAGTATGATTATAGTTATGAAACTGAAAAAAAATGTTTATCTTTTCTTGCAAAATAAATACATACTTAGCAAAGAATGTCAAAAGCATCATGGAGTAGTGCAGGATAAAATGAATATGCTTTTAAAATTATAGTAATAAAAGCATACAGAGGAATTTTTCCTGAATCAAAGAGGTTTAACTAAATCGTAATTTTCTGACTGAATCACTTGCTGTTTCTCTATCCACTGCTTCATGCTTCACGCATCACATCCTGTCCTCTAAATGAAAATCAGCTATGGGCAGGCAGGCACACCCCAACTGAATATGTGTGGCCGGAAAGCATGTAACATCCTGGTTAATTAGACAGCCTTCAGAAACCAACCAGCATGGTGAAATCCTAGCTCCATCACTCACTAGCTACACAACTTTGGGCAAGATACTTAATCCCTCTAAATCTGTGCTACTCATCCAGAAAATGAAGTTGATAACAGTATGTACATAAAAGTGTTATTATTAGGATTAAGTAAGATAATACAAGTGAAGAGTGAACACAGTACATGGTCCCTGGTAAGCGCACAGTAAATCATAGATACTTCACGTTTATGGCTGCCCCTCTGGGATTCAAAAGGACCTACCTTAACTTTTTCCTCCATGGGTGCTACTGCTAAGTGCCTTCTATTCTTTCATTTCTTTTCCTTCATTTTTCTCTATTAAGGAACTTAAATCTAATTTGAATGTGGCTTTCCTCTTTCTGTCTTGCTATAGCCTATCATGTCTGAATTCACCACAGGGTTAACAGAGGGTGGCGGAAAGCATGATAGTAAGAAACATCTAGTCAGGAAGACAGGCTCTCTCCTCCCTCTCACTGACAAAGGCCAGCCTCCTCCCTGCTCAGATCAGAGGAGCATCTAGCAGTGACTTGAAGCTAAGGAAATCCCAGCTTGGGCTCCATGCTCTCTCTCTTTCTCCCTCTGCCCCTCCCTCCTCTCTGAAAGAAAGAAATAAATCTTTAAAAAAATAAATCAACTTTGCCACAGATAAATTGATATGCAAAGTTGCAAAGTCCTGTGGTTGTTGTACAATACCAGCTACCTCAGGGACATTAAGGGTTAAGGAGGCTTCCAAGAGATCATTGGCCTGAGGAACAAAAGACAAAGGATACTACTGTATCAGTAAAAAAAAATGATGTGAGTTTCAAGCAACCAGTTCAGGAAAGCACTTTTGAAACAAGCCATTCAGAGACTGGGGGCTGGCTTTCCTTTTCTGTTATTGTTGGCCGGGCCCTCGCTGGTCACTAGAGGATTTCTATGCGTCCTCTCTCTTATCAGAGGCTCTTACTGCTGAGTTCTGAAATTAGGATACATTTCAAGGGCAGGAGCATATTCTCCACTCCTACAGTATCTGCAGAGAAAGCATCTAGAAATGAAAAAGACCATTTCAAGAGCTGATCAATATCCTGTTGTAGAAGATAGATGAGGGCAGTGGGCTGGAAGCAGAATTAAAAAAGAAGAGAGAGATGGGGAGTTTCCGTAGTTAGCTTCCTTAATCCATTTGGGGTGGCCAGAGACTGTTCAGACTTCTTTTGAGAACAAGGAGAGTGAACTCCAGGAAATGTATGCATGAATATAAATGAACCTAACCAATAGACTTCCCTTATATGCTTTGTGTTTTAGAGTACATTATTAGATTAACCAAGACAGAAACTGGCATTAGAGTATAGGTTTGATACACACTCTTGTGCAATAGGTCATTTACCCTCTCATGAATCAGAAAAAGATAACCATAGCTCGGAAGTGGCTTTGTAATCAGGTCACCGACCTCTAGTTAGTTTTTCTGAATTTATTCCCTGATGTTGACTTTACTTGGTACATTCTTGGCAGTTGGGTTAAGAGTTGGGAGGATAAGGCAAATGGGAGGGCAGCAAGGGAACAGAGACTGTTCATACCTGGAGTGATGTCCCTCAATTCCCACAGATTTCTCTGTGGGTATGTGGTGGGAACAGACTTCTCCCTTTTCATATAATTTTTATCTTTTTCTCAGCACAATGCAATCGACAATGCTACATTCTTTTTCCTCTTTTTTTTTTTAAGATTTTATTTATTTGAGAGAGAGAGAGAGAGAATGAGAGAAAGAGAGCATGAGAGGGGGTAAGGTCAGAGGGAGAAGCAGACTCTCTGCTGAGCAGAGAGCCCAATGCCAACTCCATCTGGGGACTCCAGGATCATGACCTAAGCTGAAGGCAGTCGCTTAACCAACTGAGCCACCCAGGGGCTCCTGTCTGGTGGATTCTTGAAGGTTCTATCTCCTACCTTGGTCTTCCTTTAATTCTGTTTCATCTTACCCAAGGCAACCTAGATGGTGGAATTCCAAGTTTGATATAGACAACAAAGACAGTGAGGCCACATCTAACTTATCTTGTCTTCTCCTTCTAACAGAGTTTAATAACTCTTCTTGAGGCAGGTCAAGATTCTCCTTTCTTTGGTAATTTTCTCTACTTCATCATTCATGAAAAGGCTTTTCTACACAGGTTGTGACAACAAGATAAATACTTACACGTGCTAATCTGCTAATCTCTAACGGTGCATTATTTCATTTAATCCTATGAACAAATCAGGTAGGCAAATAAATGTTACCAGTTATAGATGAGGAAATTGAAGTAAAGGTGGCTGACAAACTCACACAAGACTTCTAGTCAGGAAAAGGTGCATTTGGCACATGAACCCAAAGAGTACATCTCATCAGCAGTGTCCTGACTGCTGCTGAACGCCATTACCTCTGCTATGACCACCAACAGTCTGCTTTTTTGAGCTGTATCTACTATGCACCAGACACGTTAAGGATTTCATAAGCATCATTTCACTTAATTTTCAAAGTAACATAATCAGGTAGGCATTATCCCCATTGACAGATAAAGAAATAGAGGTTTGGTAGGTGTTAGGTTGTCAGAGGTCACACATTTATTTAGTAAGTAATGCAACCAAGGCTGGAACCAATGTTTCTCTGACTTGAAAGGCAACCCATACTGGCCCTCTATAATGAGGCCACCCACCTACCCCTGAAAATACCTTACTCCTCCTTTAGCACACTGTGCAGCCTGGGTGAGTTTAAATGGCAATCGTGATTATGCATCACTGCATTGCTAATATCTCTATGAATAAAAGTCTACTTGATTTTCATTTAACCTCAAAAGAATCTGATTACCAAATAACCACTGAAGAATTATTGGCAATTATGTTCTGTAATTATGGCTCCTGTTAATGTCATTAGTGTGCAGCCTTTCATATTTAGTCCTATTAATTAATCCCCATAAGCACAGAAAGTTATAATCAATACAACAAAGGCTCCATGGTAAATTATAAATAATCCCCAAATCCCTCAGACAGTTTTCAAGGCTCCTTCTGTTTCTTTGGTTAGGACACATTTAGTTTGGGGGCTGGAAGACTCTGTGGTAACTGATAGCTCCTCACCCAGAATCACCTATCTCACTAATGTACCTAATTAGGCAAATGTTTAAAATTGGAGTCCCAACTGCCACTGACAACTATGAATTCCTGTAGGGCAATAAAAATAATTAACACTTGAGTCAAGAGATGCCCCAAATCAGATATACAACTTTTCAATTCTCAGAGCAATATACTGCTTCAGATAACACCTATTGTCAGTGAATGTCTGGATTCAGTTTTGCAGGAGTTGAATACAGCAAGCGTGTCTAATCTTGAGAGTCCAACAAAGAAAGATTCCTGATGGCTCAATCTCACAGACAAGCAAAATGAACAGGCATACTGACAGTGATGCTAGAAATGAATCCTTTATGAAAAACTGGTCTCTCAATCTTATGTTTTCAAAATCTCCCAATCTGTCCTCAGATTTTCTTCCACACATCTTACCAAAGATCATGTCAATACACACTGGATTTTTTGTTTTTATTTATTTTTTTTTGAAGATTTTATTTATTTATTTGACAGAGAGAGAGCAAGATCACAAGTAGGCAGAGAGGCAGGCAGAGAGAGTAGGGAGAAGTAGGCTCCCTGCTGAGCAGAGAGCCCGATGTGGGACTCGATCCCAGGATCCTGAGATAATGACCTGAGCTGAAGGCAGAGGCTTAACTGAGCCACCCAGGCACCCACGCTGGATTTTTTAAATGGCTATATTTACACATTCCTCTCAGGAAACTACTACTACTATAGTTGTCCAAAGACACAACATGCTGCCTTAGAAGTGGTCCATTTCAAGAAGCGGTGTCTTGACAATCCATTCTGCATCGTTTAAAACTAAACCAGTTGGCTTCTGAGGCCCTGATCTGTGCTAGAGAGTCTAGAATTCCATGAATCCCATTATTTTTGCTACATTGGAAAAAGGTCAGAACCTATTCCCTCTTGGCATCCCACGTCCTTCCCTGATTACATTCCTATACTGGATGATTTCCCAGGAATTAGTGCATAACCCTCAGCAGCTGCCTGGCCTCAGAAACAATTTGGGGGGGAGAAATAGAGGCTCAGAATAAATAAAACTCTGTCAGAGCATCAGTATAACAGAGAACATGGTCCTCTTTAAATAACTCAAAAAGAAAAATACTATGAAAATTTTAGATTGTAATCCACAAGTTGGTTTCTTTAGATAAATGTTACTGGCCATTTAAAAAAATTAGTTTGTAAAATTATAATATTTAAGATGTGGAAATCACCTTAACGGTCACCTGAAGCCAACCTTTCATTTCACAAATAACGGAGTTGAGATTCAGAAAAGGTAAGAACTTGTCCAAGGGAACCCAGTAAAATGATGGTAAAAATGGGAATGGAACTAACACATCTTAACCACGCCACCTTCCACCACTCTCAAATTAAATGCTTAGTTCATTTTAAAAAGTTTATAAGAGACAATGATAACAGGCACAATCTTAGATTTATGATTTTACAATGCTAGACTCCATCCTAACAACACCAACACAGTCATCATTAACACTGATTCTCCATCCTGTCGATATGCGGAATTAAGGGAGTGTGGCCTAAAACATCACCCATACATGTGACAGATCTTACCTGGCACTGAAGTTCATACTCTAAAGTCAGTCTTATACACACTAAAATAATAATAATGATAATAATAAGAAGAATATATGATAATGGCAGAAAGATAAACTATTTTCTGGCTGAACCTGTTGTATAATATTGGGAGTCCTTATCTGACCTGTAGTCATGTTTTAAAAATTCATTTTTAGTGGCTTCTGCAGTGTTTCACTTTACTTTTTGTTTGTATTAGTTACCATTAATTTAAAAAAATAAAAAAGTTCACATCAAACCTGACAGCTCTTTTCTTGTCAATAGCTCACTAGATGTTGAGAAACAGAGAAAAGGGGCTAAGGAAGGGAAGAGAGGGAACAGCAGAACACCCCTGCCCTGCCAGGCTCAGCAGTATTTGCCTGACACTACCACCAAAATTCTTGCACAAGTGGTTCTTCTAACCACCACCAAAGCACCGACACAAGTGAGTCTAAATGAATGTATCTCCTTGAAATGGAAAATAATCCTTACCTTTCTAGTTTCAAAGGAAATAAATAAATGTTCAGAACACCACACTCTGACATTCTCAACAACTCTGCTTATTAAAGAAAAATATGTAGATGATGCATGTTCCTTCATGTAAAAGGCCATGTGATCAGCTCTTTCTCTGCTCTATGCACCCTTTTTTTAATAGGTTGCTATGCATTAAGAACAAATTTTGAGAAAATAAGACAAAACAATACATTCTGATTTAGGAAGGAATGGAACAGTCAGCAGGGCCCAAGAAGTAACTAAGATCTACCTAAAGGTTCTGGAAGATGGGTCACTTGTGCTAAGCTGGCCCTGTAATGACCATGCAGGTTTTGGAGGTAATGTTTCTTGTGAACTGTTTAATCACATGAATCACATTTATAGACCTGTTCTCTTTTTCGAGTAAATAAGAGCTTACTACTTGAAGAGTGAGTCCATTAGACGCTATTGTACACATTTGTGATTGTGAACAGATGAGTACATTTGTGCTATCCTTTGAAGGTAGGACTGAGTTAGCAAAGTACACTTTCTTAAAGAGAGAAAGGATTCTCTAGGGCCTGATTCCATCTTCCCCCAGAGTAGGGCTTGTACAGACATGAGGGAAAATAAACTTCCAAGCTATGGCATCAGGATCCAGGGTCTGTATAAGTTAGACTGTCTTGCCTGGGAATTAACAAAGCTCGCTAGCAAGCATGCAGAAGGCTGAAATTCCCAGGGCAGAAACAGGAGCCATCCCACATAACACTTTTTGTAGGTATACAGGCTTGGTTTGGCACAGTGTCGGTGCTCCTTGAGTGAGCATAGGGCTGTTAAGGTGTACATAGTCCTCAGATTTAATGAGTCTCTAGCCTGAGAGAGTAGAAGCATCTCTGTTCAGCTTTCTAACAGCTGACCTGCCCTTGGCCAGGAAGGAGAGAGAAAAATAATCATACAATTAAATGAGCCATCTTCCAGACAAAAGCTGAACTTAGAACATGACTCTACTTAAGCAAAACTTTCTACAGGTGTCACTTCTCCAGGATGCCTAAGAAGAGTCCACCAGATCACTTCTGGAAAACTGAGGGCTAACGTCTCCCACACAGCGTATCACCCAGCGTGGTGCCAGACAAATAGTAAGAACCAGGAAACAGTTACCGAATTGAAATGAAACCCAATGTGCCCACTTCAGAACAGTTTACCCTGAGCACAGAATCTCTTAACATGCTAGTTTATATATAGCTTGTTAAAAATGTTGATTCAGACTCAAACAGCCCCTTTTAGCATTGTTAGTTTTAATCCAACTGAACTATTTTTAAATCAGCCAAGGAAATAAATGCAGATAAATAAACAATAGGTAAAAGAGTCTCCAAATCCTCAAGAAATGACAATTTTTTGGCTTGCCAATCATCTCCATTTGTATAATTATTTCGTTCCTCCAAGGTTCACAATGCTTAGCCTTCTAACGATATAAAAACACCGCACAGGGTATTAACCTCTGCCAATGGAAATAAAACTATAATTGATTTGGTTCTGCGATTATTTAACATATAAACATGTGCTCATTGAGAAAAATGATGTCTGGACAACTGACATTGCATTTCTGCCAAATACCAAGCTGATGTTCATAAAATCTTACTGGAGAGCACCCAATGCTAACTATAGGATTTCAAACTGCTGATTTGCAGACATGAATCACAAAGCAATCTACATTATGTGGCTAATCAGAATTCTCATCCTTACCCATGCTCTGAAAAGAAGCCTAAATTTTTTATTTGGAAGCCACTCTGGAAAGCTTTCATTAATTTACATTTCAGAACAGATTTCTCCCCATTATGTGTATTCAACTAAAGGCCTATTAAACACAACACTATGATAAAAGTGAACAAATAGCAGGTTTTTCCAAGGCATCCATTTTATTTTCTTCCAGAATCCAGAGGCATTGAAAATTCAGGGATTGCTGCAATATTTAGAATGCTTGGAAGACTATAAAGAATTGGTCATAATTTAGTGATCTCTAAGCCTCTATAATTTGTTTGAGACATGTCAAGACAAATGAGTCTATGTTCCTTAAAACTGCCCCCAAATTAGAGAATGTAATAGTTGACAATTAGATGTATTTAATTTTAATTTAAAAGTCATCTTGGTATACTCATCATAGAA
Organism: Ailurus styani; assembly: GCA_002007465.1. Lineage (NCBI taxonomy): Eukaryota > Metazoa > Chordata > Mammalia > Carnivora > Ailuridae > Ailurus > Ailurus styani. The sequence goes on along the minus strand of LNAC01000321.1, from coordinate 2,394,396 downwards.
ATGCTATTTAACTGACTCTTATTACAATGTACATGGTTTATTTATTACACCTCATCAGAGGAAAAATATACATATTCCAAAACTTGCATTATTTTATCTAGGTGATAATTTGTTTGCTTGATTAATAAAGCTTATATGTTTAACATTATTTTAGCTTTATTAAACATAGATAAAAATTTTTCCCTCTACCTTTAATATTTGTGGAAAAAAAGATTTTATTAGGCTTTTTGAGATAGTTAAGATTGTAGAACAAAACTAAGATACAATAAAATAAGGCTGAAATGGTATAATTCTCATTATTTTATATCCATACAGGAGAGGAACAGGTTTTGAGGACATCGCAAATGGGAAGTAAACGTGTTGAGCGTGTTGAATAGGGAAGGCTCCCAGCAAAAACAAACAAAATGCTGCACTGCCTCTCCATTACGGCTAACACAAAAGGAGAAAAGGGAATGACAGCATTATGGCAGTCTACAAATAACTAATCACTTCCGTGCACATCTTGATTTTCAGTCCCGCCTGGCAGCGGACGCTCAGGGACTCTGTCACCGGCTTACAGGCCAGCCTCACAAGATGTACTCTAATTATTTGCAGCATTATAATGGCCATTTCCAGTTATCTTTTCTTATCTCTCTTCTGAAGCTGTTGCAAGAAGAGACTGCCTGAACAGGGAAGGAAACGAGTACCCAGAAAGGTTAACGTAGGAAAAACAGAATGTTTTCAGGCAAATTTATAAGACTGATTAGGTAGGGGAACAGAAAGAATGAAATGATTATATCATGTTCCATGCACTCTGACAAGTTAATCCCTAAGTGGGAGGATTTTTTCTCAGCTGCAAATTTTTGAGTATAAAGTGTGACTGACAAGCCACAAACATAAATTAGTGAAACCAAAAGGAAGTCATTCAGTAGCTCATTAATTTACCATTTTCCACATTTCAATAAATTCATGATAACAAGTTGGGTTTGGGGGGAATTCCTTAAAGTATTAATGTACTGGTTTAATTGAAAAATAAAATAATATTGGAGGAAAATAAATGGTTTTGATAAACATATTAAATTCAAATATACCATAAAAAGAAAATAGGTAGGTGATTCATTCACTATTCGACTGAGATTTCCTAGATTATAAAAGTAAAAAGAGCCTGTTCCCTTTAAAAGACAAAGGAAATGTCATTTAGTGATTTGGTAATCAGGCCAGTTTGTGGGATCACTGATCTTCTGATTAGATATTGACCTCATTTCTAAGTGATTTTACTATTACAGTATGATCTTAGTTTATCTTACTTATATACACATTCTCCTATTATTCATTAAAGTAAGTTTATAGCTAACAACATTGTATCACACACTAAAAAAACTCTTAAGAGGGTAGACCTAACAGTAAGTATTCTTACCACAATAAAATAAGATAAATGACTAGAAAAAAAATCTTACAATAAATTTATAGAAGACTAAATTCAACACCCCACATTTACTAACACAAAGGGAAATGAAGAATCAACTGTTTTTTCTCTGCCCACCCCCCATCCCCACAATCAATCAACTCCTTGCCCTCGAAAATGTCAGAATTTTCTGTATGTCATATAAAATGGTATGGGAAATGAATTATCAGGAAAATTTCCTCCATTATTTATTTCACTTTGTAATATGAACACAGCGTGTATTTATAACCATAAATTCAAAGGGAAATGCTTAAAATATACATCAGGCTAGCGTAATCTAAGCATATTGCTTTGCTGTGATTCCTTTTCAAGAGTGAATATCAAGATGTAGTCCACTGCGCCGAAAGCCTCTAGCTTTCCACAAATTGAAAGACTTCGCCAATAAATCACAACTGTTTTACCATATGCCTCCTTGTTCTGCCAAGCATTACCAGCCTGTTCTACTTTTAAGCAAATTTCATTATATTATAGCTCAGAGCAATGCTCATTAAAAAGTATTACTGAAAAATGTCAAGTTGTTTTTATATAGAAACTGGAATTTATTTTCTACTGAAAAGTCAGATATTTATTGAACACAAGACATTTTTAAAACGTTGATCTCATTTCACAAGTCACTTCGAAAATTGTCAGTCTCTACATTGATTGTGAGGATTCCAGTTGCCACACAATGATTCTCTGAAGTACTTTCTGTCTTGCACCAGGTAACTTTCACTACTATCTCCCGTGTGTGCAGACTAACCATTCCTTTTTTGGAAAGGACATCGTCTCATTATCTGTGGAAAATCTCTTCCCTGTTTCTTCACACTTGTATTCATCTTCTTCTTGATCAATCTGCCTATTTTCCTGTCTCCCAGCCAGAGCCTAATAATGACCCACTGTAGCTATAGTTTAGGTTACTATAAACTTCATTATAACTGGGGTGCCTGGGTGGCCCAGTGGGTTAAAGCCTCTGCCTTGGGCTCAGTTCATGATCTCAGGGTCCTGGGATTGAGGCCTGCATCAGGCTCTGTGCTCAGCACAGTCTCTCTGTCTACCTGCCTCTGCTTACTTGTGATCTCTCTCTCTGCCAAATAAATAAATAAAATTAAAAATAAAAACTTCATCATAACCTATTCACTTTAGGTAGTATGATACCATCCAAATAAAACTAGCTTAGAAATCTCACCTCCTCCACTTTTAGATCTGTGACTCTCAGTGAGCCACTTAACCTTTGGAATCTCAGCTTCCTCGTTTGTAAAATCGGTGACTATATATCCTATCTTGCTTTTTGAGTCCAGTTTGTGAGCAAGAAATTCAGTAATGCATGTTCAAACATTATGTAGCTGGTTTACCACAGGCCAAACACAAAACCAGAGCTTCGCTTGGAAGCCACGCTGCTTCCCAAGAAAGTATGTTTCTTTCTCTTCAGATAGCAGGACTCACTGGCTATTAATAACCTGTGACTCAAGAATGACAGGATTAATCTTCATTACCTACCTTTTAGCATTTCATTCTAATTCCAATGAAGATTCACAAGATGTTGGACTTTAAAAAAAAAAAAAAGCAAACCACTTTTGCTTCCTCTGAGAAGAAAGAATGTTTTCAATCCCCTGAGGAAAATCAGATATACTCAAACTGGGCCACACTATACATGTAAACTAACAATAACAACAACAATAAAAAAAATAATAATTGTTACTAATGCAATTATTCTTGAATTCTAGGCCAAATTACTGTCTGAAGATTCCTGAGGCTTTCCAAAAATGCGAGCCAGTCCTGGAGGGGACCAGGAACATGCTGTGAGGTTGCCTTTACTCTAATATATTACATTTTTATGCAGTGAAATTAGGATAAAATGGAAATCAAGGTCATTTTTAATGTGAAAGACATGGCAAAAAGGTATCTAGAGGGACAGCAGGGGATGGAAGAGGAGTAGGATAAGAAAGAGCTTGCTTATTTAATTTTATTTGCTTAAATGTTTATGAAGAGACAGCAGAAATGTGAGTTAGGTATCTGTAGAAAATCCTCAGTCCTTTCTTTGCACTTCCTTTGGCTACAGTCTTTTTCCTTCCCACAGGGATCTTTCTCTAATATTGTCTTATTTCCTTAGCAATGAGAAAATGGAGGTTGGCCAAATCATCCATCATGAGACTGTCACCCCTGTTCTCTAGGTATGGCTTCACCTAAAATAAAATTCTAAGTTTCCATCTCACAAATACAGGGATGGCAGTAAAATTCAGAGTAAACCAATGTACATTGTGGATGCCAATATAGAAATTATGGTCATTTAAGTAAATTAAACAGGATTTGTTTAGAAAGAACTCAAACACAGTGACAAAACAAATAAAAAACAAACCAAAAAAACCCCACTAAGACTCCACTAGATGAATAAAAGTCACTTTCAACATCCTATTAAGTGATATTTATCAAGAGCCTAAAATTGTTCATGCCTTTTATCCTATTAATTCACATCAGGAAATCTATTCTAGAGGAATACAGACTGTATTGTTTGCACTGCAGAATTATTTAGAAAGGTAAAGCTTTGGAAACAACCTAAATAACCAGCAATAGTACAAGTAATATTAATCCATTTATGTAAAGAATAGGCAGTTAGTTTCAAAAAAAGTTATTGGAATAGAAAAAATATTCTGATATGTTAAAATCAACATGACCTCAAAATTTTTGTTTACATTATACACATAAAAATCTCAGGACATAAAATCAAGACCAGCAGTATTGGAATTATAGATGCTATTTTACCTTCCATCCTAGAGCACTTTTTGTAAGTTCCTAATAAAATCAATAAATATTATATCATACATATAATCCAAACATGTTGGAATTTTTGTGTCAAAACGAAAGCCTCGTCTTTGGCTGGCAGTCTTTGAAAAATGCCTGTGTTGCTGTGGCTGAAGAATGCTTTAAAGAAAAGAGTCCCAGCATAATGTGAGAGATCTTGTTTTGTTTTTAAAAGGGATGGTTTTCTTGGTGACACTTCGAAGTCAGTGTTTTTCCTCCCGAATGACAGGATTTCTGCATTAAAGCGTTAGTATGTGGAGACAAACAGTACCTCTCAACTGTGCAGAGAGGTACATTCAGTAACCAACCACAGGATTCCACAGCAATTACAGAACCCTCAGTCCAGCCTCAGGGACCTGAGTTAAACAGAAACAATGACAGAATCAGTAAAACAAGGATTATGGCACATACACAGACCGGCACATAGAAGGGACCATCTGTGGAAGAAACAACAATAAAGAGCACAGCAGACACTGCAGCAGGAAAAGGACCTCTAATTTTGATACTGATTTTGCAACCAGACAAACCCTGGAATGAGCCAAGAATTTAACACTAAAGAAACAGAGAACAAGTCTTAAATCTCTCATTACATATATATAAGACATCCCTTAAAAAAATCCCAATAAAGTACTTAATCACATGTGGTTTGGTAAGTAATACCAATTGCCTCGTCAGCAGAATGGTGCCCAAGCACTGATGGTCTCCCAATGGGCGTGTCCACGAAAAAGTTGAAAGCAACAAAACCTCTGGCCTTCAAGAGAGGAGGTAGTATTTGAGGTCTCACTATTGACAACTGGATCCTTTTTCCAATATTAGACCATAAGAACTGCCATGTTCACAAGGGAGACAGGCAGCAGAAAGAATGGTGCTATTTCCGTTCCCTAACTTGAAGAAATCTATGTATTTTAGAATGGAATGGACAGCTCTCTTGCACTGCTTTATTAGAGATGTCTCTGTGGAGTCTGCAGTTGGAGGAGATTAGTGAGGTCCTTATCCACTGGAGAACTCCAAGTTTCTCTAAAACTAAAATAAGAAGCTAAAATAGTTTAACCAACTCAGGACCAGATACAACACTTCAATGCATATGCCCCTTTCCTGGACTCAACCATGTTGAATTTTCTTTTCCTTATGCTTCATATCATTTATGGTAAAGCTGCAGTTAAGATGCTTAGAACTGCTAACCTTTATTTAATGGCTGACACTCTAGTGACCAAGATAAATTAGTTAAAAAACTAAATCTAGATGCTAATGAAAAGTAAAGGCTTATTTATCATTTAGTGCAATGGAATTTTATTTTTAAAGAGTGAGAAACAAAGGCTGATTCTATCTTCCTTCTTATCAGCTTTTTAAAAATAATCACTATTCTGCCCTTTTCTCCCCACCCCAAAATGAATTAGGTTGGTGGCATTTTTTGCTGCTAATATGGTCTTCTTTCTTTTTGGTCACATAGGTCGTGCAGACCAATTTCATGTTAGGGAATAAAAACTATAAGAGAAAAAAAAAACACTTTTTAGAGCTCTTACTCATCCCTTCTCACCAAACTCATCACAAAGTTATGCTTCCAAGATAGCCACATAATAGGAGTGTGGTCTATTCCAACATGAGGATTCTTTCCAAGACAGTTTGGAGCTAATTTACCTGGCTGATTGATGATTGACGTTTCACACCATAAAATGATTGCAGCCTAAGGGAATGTATCACAAAACTATGCTCAAGGGTTTATCAGAGTAATTCATTAACATGAAGATTGTTAGCAAACCCCAAATAAAAAGCAATTATTGATTCTTGGCAAACCACATATTGCCTATGTATATTATTTGAAGGTAAGAATGAAAGCTTTCCTACAAATTCTTGTTTATCTATCTAAAAGTAGAATTTGTAAATCTCACAGTGCATTGTGTACAACATCCTGCCAAATAGTCAGAAGTGGCACTGATGGGGGGAGCTTGGAGCTCAGAGTCTTCCAAATCTCAGATTGCACCTCTATGGGTGTGTTCTATGTAAGCAATATACCTTTTCAGCCTGGGCTTCTGAATAACTTACGTATATCAAGAACACTGGCATAAACCAAGAGGCACTCCATGAGTCAATCAGACAACAATTTTGCTACCACCTTGGAATATGACTGGGGGAAGGTTAATTACTCTGTGTCCCAGCTTCTAGATCTATCAGATAAGATAAACATAGTTGGGAAAAAATCCAATGACACAGCACATGAAAAAGTTCATTGCAAATGATGTGCTTTGAAAGTGCAAGATCTAAGTTATAAAAGGGCTACTATATCAGGAACATCAATAATCTTCAGAATAAGTCTTACAGTCTATTTTTTCTTCATTTACAGAGAGAATGGTAAATATGTTTATGTTGTTTCACTCTGGAAAGCAGAAGTGGGAACCACTGCAGCCAAGACTTCTATTAATTAATCTGGAACCTTTCTTCACCAGTGCTTAGCACTATCAATCTAACTGACTTTGGTTCTCATTTAATTAGTCAACAACTGATAAAGATCATCAGGGTGAAGATCCCTCCTATATTATATCTTGCACCAGCAGTTACTTGGAGGAAAAGTGTTCTCCACTTATCAAGTCTCAGGAAGCTGCCTCTAGGAGAATTACAGCTTCCGCACAAGCAGATCATAGACTCAGTTTACGCTTCAAGAAACTCTATTTAGTGGTGACTGCACATAGGTCATTTTTAAAAATCTCGCTGCACACAGCCTGATCCTGTACTACTCAAACACGTCAATTGTTATGATTCATTATTCTTCAAAGGCCTCAAGTTGGTGTTCGATATTCCACTGGGAGCTTGCCAAAATGGATCTGTCCCTTCGTGAGTTATTAGGCAAGTTTCAACACATCTTTTCATCAGCATAAAGAAGTCCAGAGTACCCAGCCTCTGTAAATTCAGAAAAGGGCCCTTGTATTTTACCGCACACGGAAAGGGCGCCAGTCACACATTACTTGCTCCAACTATAGGCCTCTGTTCAGGCCCCTCTCTTCTCTCGGTTCCCTCTGCCCGAGCAGTCAAATCTTAGGTATTTCCCTAGTACCAAAGTCCCATATCTTTTATGAAAACTCTTCTAATGAGGGAAGCCTCTCCTTCAGTGGACTTCAGAGAGCTGCTGTGAGGCACTGCTTCCCCATCAAACCAACCTCTTCTTTGGCAGCTCCTTTTTTGTCAAAACACCAATGCATCCAAACTGTATTGACTCTCACCTTCACATGCAGACCCTAAAAATGTCTCTGAGAATCCCTAAATATATCTCAGATCTCAACACTCCTCCGCCCCACAGAAGCAAAACCTGTATCCATTATCGCAAGGACTTTCAACTGTATGTGCACATGTGGGGGGCTGATGGTGACATCAAATCTCCAAGGCAGATGTGGTCGGCATGGTGGTGGGGCTTGCATAGCATGGCTGCCTTATCTGGAGGTGAGATGCACTGTTCACAGCCAGCACCCCGGTTACTCACACTGTTCCTGCCTCTGGAATCTCACCTCTCACACAACATCCTCCCAACTGGTTTTCCCACCTTTGGTTCTGTTCTCCTAACCATGACCTCCACCAACCAATAAACTCTCTACCTTGCTTGCTGAGTGATCTTAATGGAAGCTGATTCCGTGAGGCCCTTGTTAAATCTTCAGTGTCCCCTTATCCCCTCATTCTCCTGCAGACTAAGTTCAAACTTCTCAGCAAGGTGAAGAAGTCTGCAACATCTGTTCTGGCCTTTCCTAGCTTTCTAGCACCTTTTCTTCCCATCCTGTTCTCCCCTCCTCCTTTCCTAGCCCAACTCCTGCCCTTCAGCATTACTTGTAGTTTTCTAAATGGCACCAGTCATTTCTTCAGAGTTTTTGCATAAGCTTTGCTTCCTGGATGGCTCTGGCTCCACCTTGTTTTACTAACTAAGCTACTTAGCTTCTTCAAGACGCTCTTCACTTATCACTTCCTCCTTCAGGCCTCCTTCAACTTCTGAGAGCATTTTAGGAGCCTTTCCTCCTTTTGCTTTAGCATTAATATTACCATGATCCTTATCACAATCTATCACATACTAATTACCCTAAGTTCTGTCTCCAGCTCCCTGGACTATCAGCTCTTTAAACCAAGGGAACTGTCTTTTTTTTTTTTCTTTTCTTTTTTCTTTCTTCTTCTTCTTCTTTTTTCTTTCCTTTTGTCCCTTTCCTTTATATACTCAATGTCCAGCATTGTGGTTAGCACTAGGGGATGAGTAAATAAATAAATGGATGAATGAATGATATGACATTTCAAAAAACCATGAAAAAGCAAGTGAAACAGTATAGTGCGATGGAAAGGTTTTGAAACTCACCCTCTGCAGTTCTGTGAAGCTGGACAAATCAAACTACTTTAGGGCCAGCTTCCCCAGTTTTATAATAGAATTAATAATATCTTTATCTCTTTCTTTTTTTTTTTAAAGATTTTATTTATTTATTTGACAGAGAGAGAGGGATTACAAGTAGGCAGAGAGGCAGGCAGAGAGAGAGGAGAGAGGAGGAAGCAGGCTCCCTGCGGAGCAGAGAGCCCGATGTGGGCCTCAATCCCAGGACTCTAGGATCATGACCTGAGCTGAAGGCAGAGGCTTTAACCCACTGAGCCACCCAGGAGCCCTCTTTATCTCTTTCTAAGTTTTTGTGAGAATAAACTAGTTTCTACAGTTGAAAGCTATATGATGCTACTATTAATTAATCCCAACTGGTATTTCATCTCCTGACTGGCCAAAACACTCTTTGAACTATGGGTTTTCAACTTTAGGGTCAGAAAGAATTGGGATCAGGTCTATCTACAAGTTTACCACTAATTATTTCTTATTTAATTTCTCCAGTCCTTATTTTTTTTTTCATCTGTGAAATAATGATGAATATTCCATTGGTTTTTGTGGTACTAAGTAGGGTAAAACATGTAAGTCATATAACATTAATAAGAGTTTAATGGTTCCTCTTCCTCCTTCATATCATTACAGTTATTATCTAATGTTATCATTACAGTAGGTAATCAATAAATAAGTAGTTGATGTTTTAAAATTAATAAACTTTAAAATTTTTTTTTAATAAGCTGAAAACTTTTTATACCTACGAACAAAATTTCCAATTTAGCTTCCTGGCCAGTGTGCCAAGAGAGAAAGAGAAGTTTTCCACCACCAAAGATTATTTTTCTTCCCGCACATGTCAGAGTTCTCCACTTTTGTCTTGTAACTCTGCTGTTGAAGGTGATATTTCATCCTATGAAGTCAGTTATGAGATTTCCTATACAGAGTAATGAAAAAGCCTATAACAGCTAGCGACCTGCCTTCCCTGCTGTTACCTCCACAGAATAATTTTGCCATAAAAAATAAAGGGGACATCTTCTCTTATTGAATTATGACAAATTTTCAACTGACTTATTCCTCTTGGAACTTAGGAGTGTCCTACTTTCCCCTCCAATGACACTCCCACTGAGATGACACGTGACACATCCCAGGGAAGCATTAGAACTAAAAGAAGGTTAAGGCTCTGCCACATTCATCTGCACTTCCTTTTACTTAAGAAGAAACATCACTCCCCCTTGTCTTCTCAGTCTGTATCTCTTTGTTCTAAGGATCATTTTATCCCACTGGCCAGGAAGAGATCTACAAGCAAAAGCCCATGCAGGGCAACAGGGACACCAGCTCTCCCCCTCCCTCCCTCCCTTGCTCCCGTCCATATGTATTTATTGAATATCTATTATGTGCCACACACAGCAACTCTGAGAATACGATGCTGAGCAAATAAAGCCTCTCCCCTACAGAATTATGGGGAAACATAGCACAAAGCAGATGCATTCCTAAAAAAAATTCCAAGTTGAAAAAATGACAAGCAAAACATACTTTAAATGCACCAGTAAAACTTGACATCAAAAACTGAGTTTTTAAGGTAAATATTCTTTTTGGAGGCTGGGAATCCTTTAGCAACTATTTTAGCGGTAGCTACAGTGAAGGTAAAAAAGAGTAACACATATGGAATATTTACTATGTTTTTTTTTAGGTATTCTCACTTGATTGTCACTCATACACAGAAATTCCTCTATGGTAATATGCTTATCATTATATCCATTTTACAGATGAGGAAACAGACTCAGAACAGTTAAGCAATTTGTCCACAGTTCTGCTGCTGGTAGCTGCCCTTGGACCCAGGCATCCTGGCCACAGAGAACATGGGCACAGACATAGAAACTGGGACACACTGTCTGTCTCTAAAGGTGCTCATTCACTGAAAAAGTGAATGAGTGAGTGTCACGAATCTGAAAATCAAATCACATCAACACAACTCAGGGACACTAAGCTGCCCAAATGCTCAAAGGCTTGATTTGCTATTTTTTTTTCCTGTAAATAATGGAAATAAGTACGTCATTTCTTGAGGGGAGTACACATGTAACAGTTCCTGCTGCTAAAGATATTCATCATGTATTTGTAGAATTTGCAGAGAAACTTCCCTCAAAGTTCAACTGTCTATAAGCTGCTGTTGTTACTGTTGTTTGTAAACAAAGGAAACATCTGGTAGTTCCTGCCTCATCTTGTCACAGGGTGATATTTACAGGGAAAGAAAAGAGACATCAGACCAGCTCCATGAAAACTACCAACCAAGAGATAAGTTCTTTCCATGAAAGCAATTTAATTACCTTGCAGAATATTTGAGGCATAATACTTAATTTCAGGAAAAAAAAAAAAACCCTGCTTTCTTTCCTTCTCTTATTCTAGTAGCCTTTACCATGTTTTCCTGTGTCTGTAACCTAATTGTTCACATTACAGGAGAAACTACCTAAACTTTCTGGAATGTAACACAATTCTCTTGAGTTAATAATTTGGAAATTTTGTCTTAGAGAGAGAAAGGAAAGGATTTCTTCCTGGACAAGAGGAAAGGAAAAGTACTGCTTCCTAGGTATATGCCTATTTTTTCTCACCTCTCCCTGTTTCCTTGTCATCACCACTCCAGGGAAAAGGGAACGAAGAAGTCCTGCCACACATTGTTGTATTACCAACTGAAGGCTGGTGAGGTGTATGCATGCTTGCAGGAGAGGGAAACTGAAGAGAAAGTCCTCTCGGGTACCAAATGCAATTATAATCAAGGCTTCTATATGCATCAACAGAGCCAGGCAGGGGTAGAAAGTCCAGCATGGCTAAACACTACGCAATACACTTACTAGTGAAAGTCATACCCAAGTGAAAAACAAACAGTACTTGGGAGATTCGCCTAAAGGAATGAACCAAGATTTTTGTCCATACCAAGCCATTTCAAAGATGGGAAAATTCTTTAAAAACATTAAAATAAAGTTAAAATTAACAAAATACTGGGAATTCAACAACTAGATGAAGGATTTCTGATCTTGACTCTCATGAGAAATTGGATAAATAGGTCAATTAATTTCAAGGAGCCCCACATGTTGGAGGCAGTTGCCCAGGGGATATGCTAAGTAAGGTCCTGCTTGGTCCAACTTAGAGATGACCCAGGTATCAAAAAATACATGGACATTATGGGAATGTATGCCTTAAGTACCAAAGTTAAAAATGTCTTAGGTTCTATATATATGTGTATATACATACGTGTGTGTGTGTGTGTACACAACTGTATACATGCACACACACACACACTAGTTTAACTGACTTTACACAATAACACACTTTTATCATTGCACCTAGCACCTTGTATTGTAATCAATCATTTTTACATCTTCTCCCCTGACTAGATTGTAAACTTGATGGCAGAATAGATTCATTAATTTTAAAATCTACAGCCTCCAGTATTTGGTGTAATGTTATACATATTTTCCATAAGTGTTTACCAAATAAATCTGTCCTAAATGTTTATTTGGCAGAGAGAACTTCTATCAGACAACTCAAAGAACATTACTGTAGTGACTACTAGATTTCTGGCACTGTGCTAAGGCACTGGGGATGCAAATATGGATAGAAAATACTTCCTGCCCTTGAGAAGGTCAAAATCTAGTAGAAAATCTGTGAATGTATGACACCGCTATGGCGAATATCTTTGCTAAACAACAGTTATTCCTTTAAAATGAGTCACTCCATAAATAACACATTCACATTTTCATACACTGAGTTTGTTTGAATTTACCTATGCAATGTAATTTATAATATTAATGCATTTTAAGTCTGGGCCATACATTTAATACAAATAAGGATAAGCAATTAATGTTTGTCTTATTATAAACACGCCTAAATTGGGCGCCTGGGTGGCTCAGTGGGTTAAAGCCTCTGCTTTCGGCTCAGGTCATGATCTCAGGGTCCTGGGATCGAGGCCCGCATCGGGCTCCCTCCTCAGTGGGGAGCCTGCTTCTCCCTCTCTCTCTCTGCCTGCCTCTCTGCCTCCTTGTGATCTCTCTCCCTCTGTGAAATAAGTAAATAAAATCTTAAAAAAAAAAAAAACACGCCTAAATATATAGCTGTACACTAAAGAGACACTAGAAGAATTCAGATTTTTTATTATGAGTGCTAAATTTTATCAGGTAGTGTAATCCTATCTTATAATTTATCATAATCTCCATTTGCTGATATTAAGACAAATAATAAAAACACTAACTGTATTTCTAATTCCAGATAAGATTTTGGCCCTAAATTTTTTTTTTAAAGATTTTATTTATTTATTTGAGAGATAGCACAGAACAGGGATGGGTTAGAGGGAAAAGCAGGCTGCCCGCTAAGCAGGGAGTCCAGTGTGGGACTTGATCCTGGGACTCCAGGATCATGACCTAAGCCAAAGGCAGTCAGTTAACCAACTGACCCACCAAGGCGCCCATGGCCCTGAATTTCTGCCAAGGGCTGGGGACTTTGCATTTCTACAATGTGCAGCCAACTCATTTTTCTCATGAATGTGATGTGTTTCTTTCTCCATGGCTGATGCAAAAAAAGAACTGTTGAGACTGTTGTTGAGGATACCCTACAGTATGGCTCTTAAGCAAGTAGAAAACATAGGTAAAATGTTCTATTGAAAAGGGCACTGAACTGAGATAAGGAAATACAGATATTAGTTGAAAATGATAATAACTAATATATGTCTTTAGACAAGGAACCAATCTTATTTAGGCTTCTGTTCCTTTCTTTATAGCAGGAAAGCATATGAGTAGGAGGTCTCTAATGTCACTGCTAGGGGCGCGTGGGTGGCTCAGTGGGTTAAAACCTCTGCCTTAGGCTCAGGTCATGATCTCAGGGTCCTGGGATGGAGCACTGCGTTGGGCTCTCTGCTCAGCGGGGAGCCTGCTTCCTCCTCTCTCTCTGTCTGCCTGCCTCTCTGCCTACTTGTGATCTGATCTCTCTCTCTCTTTCTGTCAAATAAATAAATAAAATCTTTAAAAAAAATAATGCCACTGCTAGCTCTAGGTCTGTAGCATTTAGTGATGAGCAGTAACCTCAGAAAAGATTTTATGTGCAAAAGATGGCTGGTCGCAGCTGGGTCACTGACCATCTCCACGTGGGAAGTTCGCACTCCTAATGAGACTCTTAGATACTGATAGTTCACAGCTCCCTCAGCTTCACACCCTATATCCACTCCCTCGTCAAAGTCCAAAATGCATTTGGACTCAGGAATATCAGCTGGTAAAGCAACAGCCCCCCCCCCAAACAACAACACACCCACAGATAGTCTGAGCCTGTAGACCAAAACTTTTCTTGGAATTTTTTAAGACATAGTTTCAGCTAAACCAACTTCCTAAATAATAAAGTAGGTGGCAAGTGTTAATACTGCATGTTTTCCTAAAAGCAAGTAGAGAAAAAGAAATGTAATCTCTTCTTTCACTCAATTTATGAGGCTTTGACAATGCTGGCGGATAAAGCTATGGTCTCAGGATTCTGCTTTAAGAGAATCCCCAGTTTTCCTCTCCATACCAGGTTATCTTAAGTTTTCAACAGCACCCAAGTATCTTTCCCAACACTAGAGGGCAGCCCTTAAAATCTGCAGTTAAGCCACTGTAGGCCAAAGCAAGCCTATAGGATCAAAGGTGGGTTGGCCAACTCAGTCACAAACGTTCCCCTAATTTCCAGCAAGGAAACCTGCTGTCTCTCCAATGCACAAGTATCATTCCCCTGGGGCAAGGTCTCATTTCTCTAGGTGTCTTATACCTTTTGGTTAATGCAAATGTAGGATAAATTTTTCAGTCAAAAACAATTCACAGAGTGGTTTGTTTAAAAGAGAAGGAGTGAGAAATCACTTTCTCCATATTTATTTTCCCAAGCTTTTTCACCCCTTTGCAGAACGAGATTCCAGCTTTGAGAGATATTAAGAAACCAGTAACCACGGGACCCGTTGCCTGGAAACAGCCTGATTACAACCAACTCACTCAGCTACAAGGAAATTCTACCTGATCCTTTAGGACCATTTGTCAAGCCTTATTATGATGAATAAAGAAAATTTACACTTTTGTAAAGCCTTCAAAAATTATTGCCATGAAACTCTGCAAAATCTGGGTATCTGCTTTGGGGAAAAAAATGGGAAATTAACATGACCATACAGTGTCAAAAATTGACAGCCCAGACAAAATAAAGAAAAATTAGTTCAGGACCATGCATAGAATTCAGAACTCAAAAATCCAAATCCAATGCTGAACAAATAATGTCTGGGAATTGTACTGTCTGCCAGGGGGGTTAGAAGCCAAGACAGCCAGAAAGTCACTAATGAAGGCCATTTGTATTCTGCAGCAGTGTGGCTTAACTTGTACTTCCTTGTATCTCCAATGCAGAACATTCAATCAGATGCTGCCATTAACAGCTGCTTTGAAACATACACCAGTTGTGTCTGTTGTGCCCTGACAGGTGGACAAGATTTGTCAGGACAGTAACATTATATAAACACTGCAGAAGTTTAGCAAAATCTAAGGCTGTCTACACAATTTTTGAAATCATTAATAATCTGTCTCAGGAAATAGGATCTAGTTTTTGCTTTAGAAGAAAATTTTTTACAACTATATGATTGTGTATTTTTATGTCTGCATGAATGTGCATAATACATACGTGTGTAGATGGAGAGTGAGTTTTTTTTTTTTTTACTTTTAAGCATAGTATAAGGTACAAAGATGTATCAGGGAATTCTGGCTCCACTAAACGAATTTTCTTCTATTGATTCACTCAGTTACATTAGAGTTGGGTACATCTCACAGCACAGCTCAGATATGGCCTGGGACTCCTCTTAATACAGGCTTTGCCATTGCTTGGATTCATGATTAATTTCTAGACACATCTATTAAGTTCTGGCTGGTGATTAGAAATGCATACTTCAGTGAAGCTCAGCTATCATCGTTTTGAATTAATTTTTTTAATCTCGATTATAGGAAATGAATTCAGTCCATTCTTAAACTGTAGGTTTATGCTCAATACTCTAGAGCAGCAGAGATTTGTGGAGAGGGAAGTTTCCAGCTTCAAACTGTCTATAAGTGCTAATGGAAGTAAACCATGTTTACTTTGAAAGGACTATTTCTCAATCCTTCAAGTATTCTATGTACATCAACAATATTCTCAAATATGGCACCAGGATAAAGGATAGGCCTCCTAGATCCTAGCTTTCAAGGAACATGTCTTAATTGTATTTAAACTACTGGTACTTATCTCAGTCCTAACATGGTGGATATTCATGAAATCTCTGAACTGAACCAGGTACAGACATCATCAAAGTAACTGACAATGCAACTTCAGAGCTGACTGAGACAGGCATAGGGGAAAAAAGGGCAACAGAGGTTTCTCTAAAGAGATGGAAGGATGAGTTCCATTATTTTGGAAGGATGATAGGGGATTACATAGGAAAACCAGGAAAGCCACCAAAAGAAACTTTCTGATGATCTTTAGTTTCCACCTCCATTCTCTATGCCAGTCACCCCTTGTTACTGTCAAAATTATTCTCCAAAAACACAAAATCCCAACACTACTCAACAGCTTAAGAATTTATGAGGCAACTGGGTGGCTCAGTTAGTTCAGCGTCATAATATATTATACATGTATATCTATATAATATATATATATTTATATATATAATTATATATAATGTATATAATATACATGCATATCTATACACATATATGTATATATAAAATAAAGGAATGAATAAATGAATGAATGAATAAAATTACTTTTATTGTCAAGAAACTTACAGTTTGGTTGCTTAGGTGGAAATACATGATTTTTTAAAAGTATATGAGTTGAGGGCGCCTGGGTGGCTCAGTGGGTTAAGGCCTCTGCCTTCGGCTCAGGTCATGATCTCAGGGTCCTGGGATCGAGGCCTGCTTC
>LNAC01000321.1:2298514-2377817 GCA_002007465.1 Ailurus styani | reverse complement strand
TCTGCCTGCCTCTCTGCCTCCTTGTGATCTCTCTCCCACTGTGAAACAAATAAATAAAATCTTTAAAAAAAAAAAAGTATATGAGTTGAGAGAAAAGTTCATTGTAAGCCAAACTGTAAGTAGAAGCTGCCAAGAGAATGAGGGGATTGAACCAGGTCTGTATATTTGAATAAATAAAGGTGCAGAATTATGCTCATTCCAGTTAATCAAGAAATACAAGCAAAAACATACAACTGAAAATGTGAAGAGTATTATCAGGAAATAAATGAAGATAAATTTGGAGGTAGATTATTGATAAAAATTAGAGTTTTGGGTAGTAGGAGGTATTTTCATTTAAAAAATTATTTATTTATTTATTTTTTAAAGATTTTATTTATTTATTTCACAGAGGGAGAGAGATCACAAGGAGGCAGAGAGGCAGGCAGAGAGATGGGGGAAGCAGGCTCCCCGCTGAGCAGGGAGCCCGATGCGGGCCTCGATCCCAGGACCCCGAGATCATGACCTGAGCCAAAAGCAGAGGCTTTAACCCACTGAGCCACCCAGGCGCCCTAAAAAAAGTATTTAAAAGAAAGCTAGGTGTTTGCAGGGATGCTTGGTTGTTTGTGGGTAATGGGTTATTTGTGGAAGGCCCTGTGTTTGGGGTGAACTTGAGGATATTCGTTCATTCATTAATTTGGTAAGTACTTTCTGAGCAGCCAGTAGGTCCTAGCCACTGGAGACAATGCAGTAAACAGAAAGAATCCCTGCCCTGATAAAATTTATATTGGAGGGGACAGGCACAGAGGATAACGGAATAAATAAGTGGACCATAAAAGGTCAGGTAATAATAACTGCTAAAGCAGGGTAAGGGTCTTAGAGAATGGGAGAGTATATTTTAAAATATTAAAGTTTCACAATCCCCCAAATATCTAGCACAGATATGAGCATATAATAGACAATAAAGAAATACCAGCTGACCAGGGCACTGCCTGCTAACTACGAGTCCTTGAGCACAAACTTTCTCCAAATCAATCTATAGACAATGAATCAAAATTCCTTGTTGTTCTTGCCTAATGCACAGATGTATGGGTCCAACCTAATTCAAACTAAAAGGTGAGGATTTCTAGAATATAAAGCAGAATGCCTCAGGGCACCTGGGTGGCTCAGATGCTTTAGCGTCTACCTCTTGATTGAGGCTCAGGTTATGATCTCAGGGTCCTCGGGTTGGGCTCCGAGCTCAGCAGGAGTCTGCTTGTGATTCCCTCCCTCTTCCTTTGCCCCTCCCCCAAATAAACTTAAAAAATTTAAAAATAGAGTGGAATGCATCATAGGATTTTCAGCATTTTTTCCCACATTATCTAGGGCAAGCTGATAATGAGCAAGAAGTATTCATGCAATATTTGTCACAAAATGTGCCTACCATGGTGCCAGGAGCTGCAAAGACTAATAAAAGCTGCTCATGATATTGACTTTCCTATTAAAAAAATCAAATATAAAATCATAAACTTAAAAGTCAGGAAAATATCAGGAGTAATGACATCAAAATGAGCTTAGCTTTGTAGAGCATTTACAAAGAAGTTCAGAGGCTCCTGTGATATATATAACTTCCAAAAAAAGGAAGGTCACCTATAAATGCTGTCATGACTCTTGGTGCTCTTCAAACCCTAAGAGAGCAAGACATAAGAATGTGATTTTCCACTTACAATGCCTAATTTGTCCTGACCCGTCCTTGGTCATTGGTTGAGTTTCCCATATCTCAAATGCCATCCCTGAAATACAGGCTGATACTCGTGCAGTGAAAACTTCCCTGGTACAAAAGTAGCTGGCCCACGCAGGAAAGAAAAGTGTGAAATAAAATGCATGTGCATTGTGGCATTGGGGCTTCTCTGTCAGGTATGGCACGAGGAGGCTAAACTCTGTGTCCTACAAACAGGGACAAAAGGGGAACCTTGTCCTCATCCTGCCAAATAAAGAACAGTGCAGTTATTTGACAACATGAGAACAACACTTTCTTTCTGTGCTCTGTTCTTGCCAAAAATTTATTCATGAAAGATTTATTAAATCTCAGTAATGAGCCGTGGTACTACTTCACCTACGTTAATTCCTTTACCCATATAAGACTATTTCTTATTTCTATATTATAGCAATTTGAATTCTATATTTCAATCCTTATCACCATTTGATTAGCACCATCTCTTAATCCATACTCTCTATTCCATGGAAAATTCCTCTCTCCATCTTATCCTATTTATACAACTCCTTCAGCTCTAGCCCAGAGGATCTCTCTTCAGATCTTATATTTTGCTTTGCACTTTAATTTGTAGCTCTTAACATTTATTATTATTTTCCAGTGAGACACAGGAGAGGCATAGGGAGTTAAATGTTTTCACAGGCAAACCTATATTCCTTTCCCTTTTCAGGGGGAGGGAAATGGATAGAAACAGAAGCTGCTACATAGAAGTCCTGAAATAAATGACCTGCACCACCCATAGCTGAATTCCACCTCTTCTTCCAGAATGTTTCGTAAGAGAGAATCAATAAAAGCTGAATCTGAAACACTGGTGCAGAGTAGTAGCTAAGCTCGGCGAGCTCCTAAGCTAATCCTGTGTTCTCAGAAGCTGTAAGTGCAAATCCCTTCACCTTTGTTCCGGGGGATGAGCTCACTACATAAATTGGCCTGTTTTTTGACCTCAAATTCTAGGTGGGACAGGGTTGGGGGTGGCAGAAGCAATGTGAGGGAGGATTTCCAGGCCATTTGTTCTAAACTGAGGTACTTTGGCAGAAGGAAGGACAAGGTCGAGTTTCCATGGCCCTGAGCTGAGTCACACAGCTAGAGTCACACTCTGCTCAACACAAATGTCTTTTGCTCACCCACAAGCAACACAAAGACTGCAAAAGAACCCTGCCAAAGAACAAGCCAAGTGCCAGTGGCCGTTCTCATTATCTAGGCTACCTAGTAAGGTAACCCCATACAACCTGCCTACTAAATTACCTTTCATATCAGTTTATGCCTTTTTCCCCATGGCTATTGATTAATATATTCAATTAAAAGAGAATGAAGACCAAAATCATTGCAAATGGTAAGAGGGTCAGTATTTTTACTTACACAGAATTAAAAAAAAAAAATCATGTCATGTTTGTTCCTTTTAATGATTCTTTTGTCTTACAGAAAAATACTCAATGGAATATTAAAATTTCATCATCATCCCCCCAAAAGGCATCTTTTTAAAAGAGAGAGAGATTAAGCTTACTAATAAGTCCCTAAATATCTGCACTTAAGCAACTCAAAGAAATAGTGGGAAGCATAAAATTAAACACATTTTAGATGGGTTGATTGACGACATTTAGGACAGTCAAATAATAGGCCTGTCATCTTATTTCAATTTCTTTAACCTTATAGAATTCTCTGAAGTAGGACTAAACAATAATTACTGCATGCATGTCACACAAAAATGTATATGTTCACTTTTAAGGCTATGTTTTAGCTGATTGTGCATTTCCCTTGAAAGTAGGTTTTATAAAATAATGCTCATGCAATTTCTACTGCATGTATGGCATATGTTACACAAAAATTAAGTATCATGAAGGAAATTGTAATTACTTCAAACTGGTATATAATCAACTGATTAGAGCCATGCATTTAATATGTATTTTGTAATTCCAGCTTTTATAAGAATCTTGGCTTGAAAAATCAGACCATTAAACTGCACTGGAGTCCCAATGACTTAAGTCCTAGTTCCTATGAAATCATCCAGGCAATTTGGATATATCACTTGCTTCTCATCCGTAAATAGTTTCTTATCATTTATGAAATCCTTATTATGATGGCAGTTATTAGACAGCATATCTTTCTCCCTATCTTTAATCGCCAATGAAATTTCTAAACTACCTTGTTGCTATCTAAACTAAAACAAGCAGGGTGCCTGGGTGGCTCAGTCGTTGAGCGTCTGCCTTTGGCTCAGGTCATGATCCCAAGGTCCTGTGATTGAGCCCCGCATGGAGCACTGCATCAGGCTCTCTGCTCAGCAGGAAGCCTGCTTCTCTCTCTCCCACTCCCCCTTCTTGTGTTCCCTCGCTCGCTGTGTCTCTCTCTGTCAAATAAATAAATAAAATCTTAAAAAAAAATAAATAAACTAAAACAAGCAAATAAAAGCAAGCACAAAGTAATGAACACAACTTGATACACTTATTCTTATTGATTAGTTTTCTTCTCTTGCCTTGTCTTCACTATTAGTACATAAATTTCTAAGAGCAAGAATGTTGCATCTTCATCCCATACCCCATCCCCAGCCTTAAGCACAAATTAAATTAAATTAAATATAAATAGACCATATAATTTGCCTCATTATAGCTCCAAGATGGTCTGATTTCCTGTGCAGTAAGAATGTTTCCGTTTCTGCATTTCCATCTCCAGCCAAGCCATCGGATAATATAATCTATATAGTCAGTTAATTCAAGCATCCCAGATGAATAGGATTCTCAAACATGACAGAGAGAATAGTTCTTTATCCTGTGAGGCCCCAGAGGACAACCAAAATCTCAGCAATACTGTATTTTCTTTGCTTCTGTGCCATCCTAACGATTTTTTCTCCTCAGAGAATCTCATCTTTTCCTTGGATTTGTATTTCTCAACCACCTGATGAATTTAGATTCTATTGCATGGACCACTGGGTGTTGTACATAAACAATGAATCTTGGAACAGTGCATCAAAAACTAATGATGTATTTTATGGCAACTAACAACACAATGAAAAACAATTCAGAAAAAAAAAAGTTTTCCTCTAACTCTTCTGTTCTATTGTGATCTGAAAAATGACTACTCTATTGTTAGTAATCACATGTTAGAGTTGTCATTCCATTAACATATGCTTTGAGAATTCCTAAATTCCCATATTTGTGACTTTGAGAATAAATTATAGACTAACTATTTATTGAGCTTTGCCTTTGAAGATACAAGGGCTGATACATTCATTAGTGGACACTGTCAAGAGTTCTGCCCAGGTAGTCATTACCAACTACAGAGAGAAGGCTTTCCAAGTAATCATTTAAGGAATAAGTTAAAAGGAAAATGAGAATGAATTTCATTCACCAAAAACCAAACAGTATTTATAGGTTTGTACTTTTGTCTCAACTCAAACATTTTGTTATCTTTGTAATCTCTTGTTTAAATCTTCCATGAAAACATCCCCAAGTTCACTCAGGGTGATTCTTTTCTGTTGGAACGGGAATCATCTCTAAGCACGCATTTATGTATTGTTTAATTGGGTGTGGTATGGTTGTTGGCACTGTAATAGAAAAACTTCACAGTTTCTGACCTCTAGATGTTTGAAATCTAAGATAAAGTAAATATTATAAAATATTACCGTAGAGTTTCTGCATAATGGGCCCTTTAAAATGATACTATGAACAAATTGACTGACATTTTGACAGTACTGAGAACAACATATGTCCCTTCACATTTTAGCTTCTGGTGGATCATTAGGCACAAGTTTGAACACTTCCCAAGAAAAACTTACAAACAAAAATTTGGTATAAAATTGGATATTAAATATCAAGATCAAAACTTAAAAACAGGGGTGCCTGGGTGGCTCAGTTGGTCATGATCCCGGAGTCCCAGGATGGAGTCCTGTATCAGGCTCCCAGCTCCATGGAGAATCTGCTTCTCCCTCTGACCATCTCCCCTCTCATGCTCTCTCTCTCACTCTTTCTCTCTCATAAAAATAAATAAAATCTTTAAGAAAAAAAAGAGACTTAAAAACAAATTTTAGAGAATGATTTACTTTACAAAATTGTTTTGTTCACATATTTCAAATAGCATATTTTTTTCTGCTGGATTTAAGTGGATTAAAATATGTTAACATTTTAACGGAAATTTTATTTATTTATTTATTTATTATATATCAGTTAACCAGCATATAGTACATTGTTAGTTTTTGATGTAGTGTTCAAGGATTCATTAATTGTGCATAACACCCAGTGCTCATCACAACATGTGCCCTCCTTAATTTGACATGGGTTCAGGATTTGTTAGTAATGCCAACAGCGGACAAAGGGAGGAATTTTTTATGCTAATCTAGAACATTCATGATTTTTAAAGTGCTCTATCAAGGTTTTGAGCCACCTGTGGGAATTTCTCCATTTGACTAAACATCCCTGCATATCAATGATTGGACAGAAACACTTTTTAACCAAACCCAACATGCAAACACACACATACACAGCTATATACTCATCCCAACAGACAGTTCATTTAAAACAATAAGAAGGGCGCCTGGGTGGCTCAGTGGGTTAAAGCCGCTGCCTTCGGCTCAGGTCATGATCCCAGGGTCCTGGGATCGAGGCCCACATCGGGCTCTCTGCTCAGCAGGGAGCCTGCTTCCTCCTCTCTCCTCTCTCTCTGCCTGCCTCTCTGCCTACTTGTAATCTCTCTCTCTCTGTG
This sequence comes from Ailurus styani, assembly GCA_002007465.1. Classification (NCBI taxonomy): domain Eukaryota; kingdom Metazoa; phylum Chordata; class Mammalia; order Carnivora; family Ailuridae; genus Ailurus; species Ailurus styani. Next base: position 2,371,399 of record LNAC01000321.1, on the reverse strand, counting down.
TCAAATGAATAAATAAAATCTTTAAAAAAAATAAAACAATAAGCAAATCCAAGTGAAATTCATATTTCATTAGTATGGAGCCACACCCACAAGTCCCCAGGTCACTTGTAGCTATGACTCCTCACAGATTTTCTTCTGAGACTGTAATTCTGCCCCATTACAGTGTCAGAATCCAATATTCTTCAGTCCCCAGGGCCGGTGTCCACCAATCCTACTTCCATGCAAGGAAACGGGGCGCAAGCTAATGCTAGGTCTTAAAGAACATAAAAGTTTGATTGCACTGTACAGGTAAGTGACCATTTATTTCTTCTTGTATCTGCTTAAAAAAATCTGCCAGTCAATTTTCTCCCATTAGAAATGGCTTTCAAAGTTAGGAGGTCACCTGCATGCTTGCAGACAAAGGTAACCGTTTCAAATGATGCATATATTTTCTTATGATGAATATTTACTTTCTAAATACAGACAGTAAATATCCAGTTATTCTTACTGGATTATATATATTGCTAAAATTAACTGGAAATCTTCCAGGAGGTAAATGCCTTTTTGTAATATTACTTTTAATTTCTTTTAGCAAACAGGATATGTGTTTTAAATGGATTAAGGAAAATCAAGTAAAAAATACTTATGGTATTCAAGTTTTCATGGTCAAGTGCCTAAAAGGAAACATTTTGAGATTAGTTCACCATGAATGTACCAGGTTAGTAGGGGAATTTTTTGCAAGATAGAGCTTTGATTTTGGACGCCCTACAGATTGGTAGACAAGTTCCTGATAACATTCAACAAGCAGAATCGCTTTGGGGTTCAGCCCCTGTTGACTACCACTGGCTACTTTGCTACTGTAAAGCTTCTATAAGCTATTTTGGAAGCCAAGTACAGTAGAACAAAAGTGCTCTAATCTGCATCTGGTTGTCTGGCATTGCATGAACACTGGAAGAATATTTTAAAGGAAAAATGTCAAATACTTAACATTCTTATTAAGGAAAATACAAAAGAAAGTATTGCATAGTATCTAAATATCTGAAAAGGCTAAGTTCTAACTATTATGAATCCTCAAGGGTCAGAAATGCAGCCTAATGAAATAAAGAAAATAGAGTGGACTGAGAATTAGGTCTGGGAGAGGTCAAACACATTCTGAGTCTAATGTCTCTAGTTTTAAAAAGGGGTGATAGAGTTGCTCTACTGACTTCTGGTTTACTACAAGGATAAAAGTCTGAATGTAAAAATGCTTTAAAATGTAGACAATTTAACACAATATTAGATAATGCTATCATCATTTTCCTGACAATCTTACAGCAGGTATCTGAGCCAGACTTAGGTACTGTATCATTAATAACATAATTGGAGAGGAGACAGTAGTTTTTAGTCATCTCTCTCTTTTTTTTTCTTTTTTTACACTTAATGAGCTTCTGAGATACAATCAGTCACCAAACTCCTCAGACACATTTAGCAGCATCAGAAGCAGGTGCTGCTGACAATCATGTCTGATTCCACGGGGACTGAAGGTGTAAAAACAATGAATCATTACAGGTGTGTCTGCGTCTCTTCATTCAAAGGACAAAATGAAAAGAAAATGAAATTAACCAAGCCCAATGTTTTTAAAACAAAAACAAAAGAGATCAACTAGGAAAGACTTTTCCCTCTAATTTGTAAAAGCAGGATTCAGTTATAATTCAGTAATTGTTTTTTAATAGTTTGCAACTGTGCTACGGTGTTGTCCTAGATTATGAGTCCTGCCTAATTTCAAGAAACAAATGGCTTGATATTAGAATATGGGGCATAATAATGGCACACAACTAATTCTATTTTCAGGTAGAATCTTGGTGAGATAAGAGGTAGACACCAAAGGCTGCTGCAATTAACAAAAGAAAGGTGGCAAGATATTTTAAAAGTTTTAAATTAAAGCAATAAAGACGATGACATTTGAAATAACTAAATGATTCCTGGGATCTTAGCAGGACAAATATCAGAGAAGACAAAAACTTGAAAGAGAGATATATTCAACATGAGAAGTCCAAAGTGCTTCAAGAACATCCTGCCACAGATTCCCTATCTCTTACACTTGCACAGATTTGTGCTAAGTGCTCATGTTCATTAATGACTACAGGCAACATGGATAACATAAATTGGAAAAAAAAAAAAGTCCTTTTAAACTGAACACTGGCAAATAGTACAGCAATGTCCCTATAGTTTAAAAATGTAACATTTTATTTTGCATGCAATCACGGTTTTAGAAATTTTAAAAAAAATTGCAGGTACACAGAGTGAAGATCCCATATAATCCTACCACCTTTTTTCACATTGTGCTATTTACATTGTGATGTATGTCCTTCGAGATTACATTTGAAGGTCGAATGCACAGCATAGTGATTGTAGTCAACAATATTATAAACACAGTTTTCAGAAGTTTAGATCTTAATTGTTTTCAACACAAAATGATAATTATGGGACATGATAGAGGTGTTAACTAATGCTAGAGTGACTGTCATATTGTAATATATAAATGTGTCAAATCAACACAGTGCATACTTTAAACTAATACAATATTCTATGCCAATTACGTAACAATAAAAAGAAAATAAATTAAAATTTTAAGGTGAAAAAGATTGTCTTTAAATACATATAAATTTATAATAAAAATACAAACATTACATATGTATTGCTCTGTAATGTTTTCACTTACTAATATAGCTGAATAATTTTACACAGCATTAAACACTCTCTGGCTCCCTGGTATGTGGATTGTCCATTAGTTCATTTTATTAGTTTTTATTACATATTCAGGTTACTCTTATTTTTTGTGTGAATAACAATGCCATGATCATCTTTTTAGATAAATAATTATGTAAAATTCTGATTACTTATGTAACTAATTTTAAAACTACAATTACTAGGCAGTTTGAAAACTGCCTTCCAAAAGTGTTATTTTAATTTTTATTCCATCATCAAGAGTTAGCCTTACTCATATTTTCTTAAATGTTGGATATCTGAATTTTAACCACTTTTCCTATTCAAAATGTGAAAATAACATTTTATTTCTTTTCTTTTTTTTTTTAAGATTTTATTTATTTATTTGACACACAGAGAGAGATTACAAGTAGGCAGAGAGGCAGGCAGAGAGACAGGGAGAGGAGGAAGCAGGCTCCCTGCTGAGCAGAGAGCCCGATGCGGGCCTCGATCCCAGGACACTGAGATCATGACCTGAGCTGAAAGTAGAGGCTTTAACCCACTGAGCCACCCAGGTGCCCCATTTTATTTATTTTCTTAATTTTTGTTTGGGGTTTTTGTTGAATATGAAGTTGAACATTTTACAATGCATTTTCCACAGAGGAATGCAAAGAATGCTAGATGGTACCCACACGTGCTGTAGGTTATGTTCAAGGAGGGGAATTCTGAGCTTAGTAAGCACCAATCATTTATAATGGGCAGTAAATGTGCCTGCCCTTTGCTCCGAAGCAAAATATTATCTTTATTATACTGAACAAGAGGTGTGCATGGAGAGAAACCCATTGATATAATATAATCTATGTTCCAAGAACATTCATGATAAAACATTCTTGAAATGATAGTCTGGAAAAAAAGGGCAGTCAGTATCTTGCTATATAAGAGATACAGAAGTGCAAATGATTTATGGAAAAGTGTCTCCAAACACTTTTTGCTGAATATGCAGAAAGAGAATAAATATTTTTGCAGAAGGAAGGAGACTGAATCAGGGGCATTCGGCATTCAAACTTTGTTCCTGACTTAGCCCTAACTGTGTACCATCACAACAATAACATATCAGCACAAAGAAAATAAATGAGGGGTAGGTCCTGGTTAAACTGATTTCTGAAAACAGGACTTTTTAAAAAGGTTAAAGAGACAGTGAATTTTTACTTTATAAAACAATTCTCTATAGGCTTCTTTAAATGTCAAGTACTCCTAACATGATTAGAAGACAAATTAATCTGAAATCCTTTATACATTTTTTAGCATATTAGTTAAGAAGGTGTGCTAAGAACCAAACTCCCTCAGTTCAGATCTGGCTCAGTGTACCTGAATAAGTGACTTGGTTAAGTTCCTTCTGCTGTAAAAGTGCATTACTGATGAATATTAACTTCACTCTCATAGAGCTGGTGAAATGCTTGCCTGAATTAAGGGATATATATATATATTCTTTTGACATGTCTGACACCTAGGAAATAAATAAATGTTGGTCACCATTATTCTACTATTACCACCTAAAATGAGGTCATTAAGTAGATATATTCTCTTCTGCTCTTTTGCTTCCTGTGTACAATTAACTACAAAACATCTTCCTTTCTTGATTTGGAGGGTAGACACTAAATAAAAGAAGCTTAACAAAATTAATTCTATAAGAAATTGATTCCACTCATATCATGGGTTATTTCTAAAACTGAAGGAAGAAAAATATTAAGAAAAGGATGCTGAGTTCCTTTAGGTTGGTTGTATTGTCTCAGAGAATTTCATCTATTCCTACACTTTTGTGTATGAGGCTAACAAAGAGCCACAAATATTAACAAAAATTAATTTGCAGAGTTTATAAAGCCCTATAACATATTATTCACTTATATGTAACAACCTTGGAAGCATAGGAAAAGAGTACTAAAATGTTTCTGGGGCGCCTGGGTGGCTCAGTGGGTTAAAGCCTCTGCTTTCGGCTCAGGTCATGATCTCAGGGTCCTGGGATCGAGGCCCGCATCAGGCTCTCTGCTCGGCGGGGAACCTGCTTCCTCCTCTCTCTCTGCCTGCCTCTCTGCCTACCTGTGATCTCTCTCTCTGTGTCAAATGAATAAAAACAAAAAATCTTTAAAAAAAAATTAAAAAAAAAATAAAAAATAAAACAAAATGTTTCTGGGGGTAGAGAGGGCTCCATGGTCTTCCTCTCCATTATTTAATCATTATTCTCCCCTGAGTAATAGTTGGTTCTTTTAAATCTGATACCAGTTACTCTGGTCCTTTTCTGAAGATTCTGAAGTAAAGTGAAAAGGCTATAGTTGAAGAAAAGGTGGTAAACAAAGAGGGAAGCTAACTAATAAATAATGGCTATTGAAAAGGCAAAGCAACTAAACAATTATGAGGGGGAAAAAAACGATTTGCACAAACTAACAAACATTTGTGAAAGTTCTATCATATTTCTGAGACTTGCACTTGAGAGATGTGGAAGGAATTTGTTTTCCTTCCATCATCACCCTATCCTATTATTAGGATATTATTATCCTATATCCTATTATTATCCTATTATTGTCATGCCCATTTTACGGATGAAGAAGTTTGAATTACGGAGATAATTTCTGATTTGTTCAAGGTCATGCAGGTAGTAAACAATGGATCCAGGACTTGAATCCTAATATTAATTTTTTTCATTATATTACATTGCCTCTGCTGACCCTGAATTCCAACCAAGTGATTATTCCCCTAAAGCTTACATCACAAACCACTGACACAATTCTCAGCCAACCCAGCTATCAAATAAAGAATAATCTCATCTCCTGGTTCTCAGCCAGCATAGGGATGCTGTTAAATTGGTGATATAGCTGATGCTCTTGGTTGCAGGGGACCCTTCTGTTAATTTTGGCACCTACTGGGGATTTCTTAAGCTCTCACTCTATGATTTTTTTTTTAAAACTATTCAGCTGTACTCCCGGCTAAGCCCATATCCTAGGAGAATTAAACAAAATCAGAGATCAGTCTGTTCTTTTTATTCTGTCCTGGACACTCTTATTTTCAGACTCCTCCAGATAAATCACAGTGAAGCTACAAATCTATGGGGAAAAGGGATGTCACAAGTTCTATTTGAACAGCATTCCCTGCCTTCTTTCCCACATTATAACCACTATTCACAGTGAGTTGTTATTTAGAACATTTTTCTCTCTAATACATTAGCTACATAAATCACTTCATAATATACATAATAGTTTATTGCTCTTCACACATAACCATAGTACTTCTTTCCAAGGGTAGGAATAACTGATGCTGAAACACCAGTCTCCCACAGACATATTCATATCCCTTTACTTGGTTTATCCTTTGACAGGAATCATAGGACTAAGTAGCTATTGTTTGAAGACAGTATCTGTTATCATTTCACCTATTCATGGGAAAGCAAGCTGAGAGTAAACCTATTCTGTTCCTTGTCCTTAACTCTGCATCCACTATTTGCCCTGCCCCACATTTCAAGAATACAACCACTTTCTCAAAGGTACATGTAACAGATATGCAAAGCTTCACACAATCAGGTCGAGCAGGTCTCCTGCTGAGATCTCAAATCTGGCAAAATCCTAGAAAATGACATCTAGGTAATTCTGTGGAAGTAACGTTAGTTGAGCATTTGTGTGAATGTATCAGAGAGATGGAGAGTGTGTGTTGGGGAAAGGGAGTGTGTGTGTGTGTGTGTGTGTGTGTGTGTGTGTGTTTGTCAGTGTGGGTTGAGGGAAATAGAGATTAGCTAATCAGATTGATCTATTGAAGGTTTCTTCAACAAATACATGATTTGTAAATATACAATTTATCAGACATTGTGCTAAGTAATGAATCACCAATAGACCCTGACATTGAAGAAATTAACTCTTTGTTACATTTTAGTCAAAAAGTCAGATGCAGAAACAAATGCTTTTACTACACCATCACAAATACTAGAATATATATGTGCACAGGCTCCTTTGGGAGCAGAGAGAAGGGTTACTCGATTTCTGGGGAGAAAAATTTCTTGAAGGAGACAGTAGTAGATACTATGTATGCACAGGAGTGATCCAGAAGAAGAACGTGAAAAGAGTTCCAGGGAGAAGAAACTGAGGCATGGAAAAGCATCATAGTATGAAAAAGCACAGCAATTTATAATCAGTAAGACTTAAAGCATGGGGCAAATAGTGGTAGGGGATAAGGCTTGAGGTAGGTTATGATAAAGAGATCATAGAAGACCATGTTACCACAAAGCTTGAAATTCAACCTGTAGGTAATCAGGAATCATCAAAAGGCTTTAGGGTTGAGTGTGGCAAAATAATATTTGTTTTTAGGTAGGCTTGTGAAGGATGGAATGGAGTTAAGGTCATATGGTCATATGCAGGGAACACATTAAGGGGTTAATGATACAGGGTCCAAAAGACATGACGAGGCCTTTGGCAAAGGCTATAGTAGTAGTGAGAACAGGAGGGCCCATCACGGGGACACCACACATATTGAGATCGTCTCTCCTGGAACACATGAAAGAGACGCCTATTAGAGGGTGTTAAAGACCAAATTCTGTGCCTCACAAATTCATATGTTGAAGCCCTAACCTCTGATGTGACTATAGTTGGAGATAGAGATTTTAAAGCAGTAATTAAGTTTAAATGAGAGCATAAGGAGTGGAGAGAGTAATTGAACACATGGGTGTTCTTATAAGAAGAGGAAACAGTATCAGAGAGTCCACGATCACCCCTGTTTCTCCCTCTTTCTCTCTTCCTCCCTCTGCACGCACACACACACAGAGGAAACAAGCACACAGCAAAAAGACAGCCGTCTCTGAGTCAGAAAAAGAAGTCCCAACAGAAAGTAACCCTGACGGGCACCTTAATCTTGGTTCCTGCCTTCAGAACTGGGATAAAGTCAATTCTGCTGTTTCAGGCACCTAGTCTGTGGTATTTTGTTACGGTAGCCAGGGCACACTAATGCAGAGCATTTTGCTGGAAGATGTAAAAAAAAAAGGGGGGGGGGGAGAAGGGCAGGGAGAAGACAAGTAAGAAAAAGTAATGAGGTAAACAAGGTCCTGAACAAGCAGAAACTGAGGTGGAAAGGCTCATAGAGTACAGAAAGCTTTCACTCGTTAGCTTCAAAGGATGAAATTGAGTAGCCCCATGAGTTTCTTGTACAAGGGAGTTCTAGCACAAAGAGTGATGGACGTTGTTTCTGAGGAGACAGACTATCTTCGAGTTGTGACTGGATCAGTCACACTGTTGTCCAACCACTACTCTATCTACTTTCATTCCTGGAGGCTGTGTGACAGCCAAGCCCGTTTCTTGTACGACTTGATTGCCAGTGTGGTATAACAGCTATGCCCCTGCCTTTCTCCAGAGTCAACTGGAGCAGACCTTTTCACTCGTACCCTCAAACTGACAAATACAGAGTGGGAGGAAGAGTTCATGTCAGGATGAACAGAACAGAAATAATGACTACAGACAGATTCAGGAAGTCTTGAGATGTGATGTTAGATTACTAACATAATCCAAAGATTTAGTAAAAAATGTAAACTTTTTATTTTAGCAACCCTGTTCATAATATGAAAAAAAACCACTTATGCACATAATGAAAGCCGTCTATGTAACACAGACAGTGTGGCACGCGGCTGGCTCTAAATGAAGACGGCCTCTTTAAAACTGACACCACAAAATCTGTTTTTATTCACCTCTGTAACAAACTGGCTCAGTCTAAATCCAAGGCTCTAAAAGGCTTCATCCACATTCTCAATACCTACCGATTTTGAGAAAAGAAATGAAGGAAAGCTCTGAGTGCACTTTTTTCAGCACCTGCCAACATGGTGCCTGGGTTTCGGACAGAATTTCATAAATGGAACAAATGAAGAATAATGATCTTTCCTTTACCTCTTTGCCATTATAGCCCCATCAAGCTAAGACAAGTAAGATTATAGGATTTAGACAGTCGTTGTAGAGGAATTGGCAACTAGATTATTCTTCTGCCTGCTTAAAAATAGTTTCAATTTTGATCTGAGGCATATCTGTGTGTGTGTGTGTGTGTGTGTGTGTGTGTGTGCATGCATGTGTGTCTGTGTGAGACCGAGAGACAGAATTTCTGTGGCAGATTCCCTCCTTTTGTCTTCCACATTAACACATTCCACCTGTGCTTTCAACATCCAGATGCTATATTTTAATTATAGTGATTAATGTCTATGTAAGAATTACAAATGGTAAACCAACCTTCCCTCAAATTAAGGAAGTCAATCTGCTTAAAGGCAGAACAGTGAAATAAGACACCAGGCTAAAATCATAGAAGAAATGGAAATGTCTTCATTTGTTTTTGTTTGTGTGCTTTTAATTAAAGGTGACAGAATGGCCTTCACTATCAGTGCAGCAAGCGTGATATGCAAAGATGAATGCATTACAGCTGTAGGTAGTGTTGCTGTTTTAACATCATTACTCTCACCACTGGGAAAACATCTGTGGAAAATAAGAAGAGAGGGGGAGTTATCTTAATAAAACTGAGAAGAGATGTTGAAAGAAATGCTGCTGTCTCCATCTTTGGAGAGCTTTATGAAGAGAACTGTCGTGTATTTCAGTCGGTTTGACCAGATATTCCAATAATAGTCTGAAATATCTCAAGTATCTCTCCTGTGGATCTCTGGTATATTTCTGTAGGAAAACACAAAATAAGATAGCAAAAAACCTCTACCCTAACTTACCAAGTAATTTAAAGTAAAATCATTTACTTCCTGACCACACCATGATTTAATTGTGTCCCCTGATTATGGGCATTTGTGAAGTAGAGGATGAGGAGTGCCTTTGGCACTGGTGACCTGCCCTAAAGCATTGTGAGTCCATGATTCTCAGTTCTGTCATCTAAGAATGGAGATCTTGCCACTTCTCAGGGATGTCATGGGATTAAATGACACAATGCAGTTGAAAGTACCTTGAACATTTCTGTATACTAATCTACGGTGAGTTTGTAGAGACAAAGATCCCAAAATGTTTTGTGCTCCAGCACACGAGGAAGTAAATATTGCTTTTTCATTTGGGTATTTTTTCTTATCTGCATCATTGCCTTCCCCACTCTTTACACACTATTTGCCAAGAGCATTCCATTTAGAGTGCATCAATGTCATACAACAATTCCACACAAAATATGTTCTGATGCTAGTGGATCTGGATGCTAGTGGACAAGGACAAGGTCATCAGTTTTGGGTAACTTATATCACAGGCTCTTGTTTCCAAGGTATCTACTACTGACAGAGTGTGTATTATTGTGCATATGTAGGGGTGGGGACAGAGAGAGAGCACACAAGCGCACAAGAATAAGGACACACACCTTTTGACAATGGCTCCTTAAATCCAAATCTGAGAATAAGCAGAAATTCAACCTAACAGTGATAGTAAGCATGGTAGTTATCCATTGTGCTGCTAATATGCATTCTATCTAAAAAGAGATTACAATGGACAAGGATAAAACAGACAAGTAAACTCAGCAATTACCACATAAACACTATAACAAAGGTAATTAAAGGCTTGAGTGGTCACAGAAACTTTTTCAACAAAGGTGTTACATAAAAGATAACTCCTTGATGGATAATAGGGAGATAGAAAGGTGTAGGGAGTGGAGAAGTATAAATTCAAGAGAGGGTAATGGGATGGAGGAGAAAAAGAACAGTACAGGCAAAGGGATAGCTTCTGTAAGGTCTGTGGGTTAAGAAAAAAATTTTTTCTTTTTAGATTTCATACATTGCAGAATGGCTGAGGTTTTAAATGATAATTTTACATCTTTTATACATTTTCATATTTTCCTACATAAACACGGATAGTCATATCTTTCTATGCCTAACTGCTTGGACCCAAAACCTGATTTCTGGCTCCCATCTCTTCCACATACAGGCAAGAAAAGGCAAACACAACATGGCTGTGACCTCTAAAAAGGCTTCTTTCTATTAAATGCAACCATGAAATGATAGGGTTTAACAAAGATTCATTGAAGTTCCATCTTGCAAGCACAATGCAAGTTTAAATAGATTCCAGCTCCATTCAATCTCAGCTACAGGGCAAACACAACTGTAACTAACTCCTACGTCTTTCATCTTTTGACAATGAAATTAAAATATTGCTTCATGCTACAGTAGGAAAGAATGATCTAAAATAAATAATCCCGAAGTTGAAAGAAAACAGAAAGTAACAGCAGTGCCTTTCTGAGACAGTGGGCGGCAATGTTAATGAATGGAAGCTTTGCATACAAAAAAAAACCACATTGATTTTGAAGGACTTATGCGAAGAAGACTAAGGCAAACTACGGACAACAGGTAAGTCTGAAACAAAGCCACAGCCATCCAGTTTAGGTAAAAAGAAGTAATTATTTTCTAAAAGAATTAGTTACATAGGGAAAGTACTAAAGAAAACTGCCATTCACTTGAGATGCTAATTGACAGAATGGTTAAAGCAATCAAACTTGGACTTTATTATAGGTGGTGAGATGAAGAAGGATCGTTTTAGAACATGACATTCCCCTGCTCCTACTTTGGATGGACAGAAACACCCTGAGTCCTAGGTTTTCTAAATTATGTTCCTTAAAGAGAATGAATAGCTTTACCAGCCAAGGGAGGATAAATCCTTTTTCAGCCCATTTTTACCTGTGTATCTGCTACTGGTAATGACAAACTGGCCTCTTAAACTTATGTAAACCTGGTCCTTCGGTTTCTCCTGCCATGTTGGCCTCAAAGCTTCTACCAAAGAATTGTATTAACTGCTTTTAACTTTATTCACCCTTCATCATTCTCAGACAGAAACCAGACCACCTGTCCCATGGCTTCCAAACAGCCCCCATTCAGTTCTTACCCACTCTCTTCATCCTCTCTTGGGAGTCTAATCTCAACCTAAAGAAACTTAGTGATATTTGGAATCGGCAGCTGCTTTAATAACTCAAGAGAGATGACGATCTCTTATAACACTTGAAGTTTGCTTTTAAGTGGGCATTTCCTCTCTGGATCTGGATCCCCCAAACATCCCAATTCCTGGCCACTCATTCTCCTCTATATAAATAAAAATAAAACCAAACACATTAGAGATACGCTATTTCAAGGAGTTAATACACTACCGACTAAGAAAACTGACTTCATTGTTCCTTGAGAGCAAACTCACAGGATAAAATACATAATGGTTCCTGATTTTTGAGCTTTCCTGTTTGGAGTAATTTTTCTAAAAATGATAAAAACTCAACAGATACAAGAAAAACAGTAACTGAAACCTGATTTAGGTTGTTAACTTCTTTCGGTAGTAAATGAAACCAAAATGGGTTCAAACAAAAACAACTCTCAAAAGCAAGGCACGTACTAAGAGGAAAAGCTTTGGAGAGCTAGATTCTGCTAAATGTGGATGTAAATACTAACAGTGGAATCGGAAATTGGAGAAATCCCTTTGTGGGATAGAAGCAGTCTAAATACCAGAGCAGATTCCAAACTTTTTGCTACAAAAAAATCCTAGCTTTGCCTGTACAGCCCTCTTCCACGCAGGAAAGATGTGGTCTCCTGTCCCGGGGAGAATAACGGCTAGGCTTCCCAACTCTTGTAACAGAATGTCAATAACACCATCTGCTCATCTGGCTTCCAAAGGATGCATATGGATTCATCTTCTCGCCCAGATTCTCCTCTCGCTTTGGGGCTTTTCCCTTCCGTTTGGTCCTCGGTGTGCACTCCTAAATTTGCCAAATGCACACTGGAGGCCACTGAAGACTCTTTGCTGAAGAAAAGCTCGGTGATGAATTGAATCCTTATCTATTCAGAAGATTTTCTTTAAAAAAAAATTCTCTGCAGTATGTTCAACCTGCACAACCTAAATTATACTCCTCAGACTGTGGTACTTCAGAAATTATTTCAAAATTAAGGCCTTTGTTAATAAATACTGTTTGCTTAAAAATTAGAATTATACTCTTTATACAAGAGTGCAATTTCCATGTGTCTTTACATCTACTTGTATTAATTGAAACAGAAGGATCGGGGTCTCATTTGTCACCCAGAAGCACAAAGAAACCTCTAGAAGCAAATATTTCTGTTGTTTCTGTTCCACATAGTTTTAAAATGTGCTCTGAAAACACAGCTCTGTCACAACTGAGATGTGGGTGGGCATTATGAATAATTAAACGGGAGGTGCAGAAAAAACTAAAGAAAGAAAAATTTCTCAAAGAATATATAAATTCTAGTCCCATTTGAAGTATAGTTCTTTGGAAGAACATTAGGCTCTCTGCAACTAATTAGCTTAGTGATTTTGGGCAAGACATAATCTCTTTGGAGATTTATGCAAAATTAGAATTATGTGTGATAAAACTGAAGTTTGGAAGGATGGAAAGTAATTACAAAGTAAAGAATTGAACATAAATCTTGAACATGATGACTAATTGAGTGATAGAAGAAAATAATAAAAAAAAACTTTATCATCAATCTTTGTTTAATTTTCTATCTTTTCCACAAGATTTTCAGCCCATGAGGCAGGGATCATGTTTCTTTTGGTCACCATTTCATCTTCTATGTCTAGTACAGTGCAGATTAAAAACTGGAGGAATGACTAAGTGGGTTTTAACCATCTTATCTGGTATCATAATATCATGTGGTATCATAATACCACAATGATTTTGTCTTTCAAGTCTTTGCCAATATAATAGATGCATTTGCATCCTCTCTAACATAAATGTGAGAAGGGATTACTTTGGTGATACCTGAATATGTAAAGAGAGGTTAGGTTTTACATGAGAAATAAATTTCTTGAAATATTATTGGTGGAAAAATAGGAATAAACTCTTCAAATATACTGAGAGTAGAGACTTGTATCACCAAAAAAGGGTCAATGGTTACTTAAGAATCAAGTGAAATAAAATATAATACTTTATAAAGAAAATATTCCATTTAATGAACATAAATTACAAAATTAAAATTTTTCAACAATTCTTTATTATAGAAAAAATACCAATTTTAAATAAGAAGAAATTAAAACATAAAGAAGTTAAGTGATTTATCCAAAGCTGTAAGCAGAAAAACTGGTATTTGAGTGTTGCTATCATAGTTTTAATGTTGGCCCTTTTTGTACTATACCTCTCAGGTTAAATGAGAGTCTACCAACCACCAGATATTGAGCTGAGCACTCCTTGGGTAGCAAGACAAACTAAACATAGGCATCAATTAATGAGAAATATCTCCCTCTACTAAGTGTAAATGTAGGATAAAAAAAGATTTTGGAAAGTTGATGTGATTTTTATCAAGAAGAAATATCAAAGTTTTTAGAGGTCTAACATGTATTTATAACAAGCTAATTGTGTAAAAACCAACAAAAATAAAATCCTTAAGATTAATGCTTGACAAAAGCCCATAGCAGTTAATAATATGAGTAAAAGTACATGATAATCAATGGTACGGGAATGTCCAGAGAAAGAAATCATGTCTACATAAGACAGAAAGCTTATGTCTCAGTTGTGTGGTCATCAATGAAGTATTAATTACCATTGAGTTAAGACCATTATTCCTCAGCTTTGACACCTTCATGTTCAGTGGGAGACAGCACGGCCATCTTTGATTTAACGTTCCAATTAGCCTTCACTAATGGTAGGAAAGGGAGTTGAGTTACATGAGGTAAACCTTCCTATGAAAGCAGGAATCCAAAGTTAGTAGGACTTTAACTCCTCAGAAACCACTACATTAAAACCTCTCAAAAATTCTGAAAATCTTCATAATGTCCCCTTGTTTATGCCCTCATTTTATTGCCATGAGAATTAGCATGAAACCTTTCAAATACAAAGGAGTTTTTTCTTTCAAAGATATAAAAGAAGCAGCAGCTTAAGAGAATTCCCCTGCTTCACACCAGAAGATAAAAAAAATAAAACTTAAAGGACCCACTGGATGAGGGTACTCACTGAATGAGAAGGAAATGCATTATATTCTTGGACTTCTGGACAAGATAGAAAGAAGAATGCATAAAGGAATCTGGAACTGCAAAAAGGCCCTGAGGCTGAGCAGCAGAATTATCCAAGATGATTTACATGCAATAGGTTTGTTTGTTGTTGTTGTTTGCTTGTCTGTTTAAATTAGCAACATTTTACAGCTTAAGCTTTTATTTCAACGAAATCAAGCAATGGTTCTCACCTAGGGGCAAATTTGAGACCCTGGAGACATGTAACAATGTCTGCAGACATTTTTGGTTGTCACAACTTGCAGGGGGAGGTTGTGATCGTAATTCTAGTATCTGGTAGCTAGACACAAAGATACTGCTAAACATCCTAGGACACATGGGCCAACCCCTACAACAAAGAATTAACCAGCCCAAAATGTCAATGGTGCCAAGGTTGTGAAATCTTGGAGCAAAGCAGAAACTAGAGTCTCGTCTTTTTTGTTTGTTTGTTTGTTTGTTTGTTTGGTCTGGTTATAGGCACTTTTCACGTCGCTTTGATACATCTCACTCAAATAGCCTAACTAGCAAACTTCAGGAGTGACCTTGTAACAAGGCACATCATTGGTCAGCATCAGCTTCACGATACTCTTTCTTATTTAAAGTCTACCATTAGTTATTTCTCCCCAGAAGCCTTCTACAATTTAGCAGTCAGGACATGTTATAGCTGGGAAATAGATGTCCCTATCATCCTGCTTTAGATGGGAAAAGAAACATTCTGCAGTGTTTATAAGTCATAAAGAATTCTAAATATCTCCCACTCAACACATTCAGGCAAAATGATGGTATAATTTCTGTGCTGGGTGGCACTCTTTCATACCATTATGTGTCTTGTGAACCAACCGTAGGTAATGCACTATCTTCCTTTAATCAAATCTGCATTGTAATTTCTATAAAAAAATCAATTAAACACAAGAAGCAATTACTTATTTTTTATCACAGCATAATTTACTTTCCCAGAACAGCAGCAAGAAAATGTGAGGAAAGATCTCATCTATGCCAGTGTATTTAAATAAAGAATGCATATTTTTAAAAGAAATGCAAAGGAGACACTGCCAAATGTGCAATATATTACCTATACATAATTTCCCATCTACATCAACATTATGGATGGGTAATATGATATAATAGCAGAAGACTAGGATTTTTTTTTCAAACTTTTTCTTTATATTCAATATTATGCCTGAAAACCTTTTTCAGAGTCTTACAGTGCTATAATTAGACAACAATTTGCTCATCAACCTCAGCCAGTCAGTTTTATGAATGATTCACTTAGGTGTCAAATAAACCCTAAAAAGCAATTCCTTTAAAACCTCACAAATCCATCCTTATTTATATTTCCATACCTATCTCTAGTTATTATTATCCCCAAAGAATTTTTATTAACTATTTGCTTTGTTTAGATTTATATTAGTTTAGGAGAGTCAGTGTCCTTCCAAATGGGACCTCTCATCTTTTCAAATTCATATCTGTGGTTTCCAAACTTGAGACAGCACCAGAATCACTTGGAGGTCTTAATTTTTAAAGGATTTTATTTATTTATTTGACATAGAGAGAGAGCGAGAGGGAGAGAGAGAGAATATAAACAGGGGGAGTGGCGGGCAGAGGGAGAGGGAGAAGCAGGCTCCCCACTGAGCAGGGAGCCTGAAGCAGAGCTCAATTCCAGGACCCTGAGATCATGATCTGAGCCAAAGGCAGATGCTCAACCAGAACCTTAATTAACTGAGCCATCCAGGTGCCCTGGAGGTCTTATTTAAGTAGGTGTGGGGTGTCCCAAAATTTGCAGTTCTAGTGAAGTCCCAAGTGGCTCTGATGCTATTGGTCTGGGGACCACACTTTGAAAAAGCTAATTTTAACCATGACACAGTAATCTAGATGTGCTCTTATCCACTGTGTTCAAGGCATTAGCTTATTTCTCTCTTCTACTTTTATGTTATCAGTCTCTTTCCTCATCAGGAAACTTAGAATAATCCTCTTCCATCTGAATGACTGCATTTTGTTCTCTTTTCCTTTCCTCTCCTCCCCTCCCCTTCCCTCTCTTTTCCTTTCCCTTCCTCCCTCCCTCCCTTTTCTTCCCTCATTCCCTCCCCCTTCCTTCCTCCACTTCCTCCTTTCTCTTCTCTATATGATTTTATGTTTTTGCTTACGTTGTTTACTCTACCACTCTATAACTATGATCTCTTTGAACTCTACATTCACCTTGGCCATGGAACCATCTCTGATTCACCTGACCTAATAAAAAAGTCTCCCCTCCATCTTGAACCACTCAGTACTTATGTATTCACTTTTAAGATACTCCTTTGTACTTCTTGGTACATTATTTAATAAATTATAGCTTTTGTGCATGCCTATGATGCAGGGCCCTAATTATATTATTATATACTTTATTATATACATAGTTCCTTATTCATGACAATGCCTGCTAGGATGATTGGTTCACAATCAGTGTGTGATAAATGTGGTTAGCACAGTATTATGGTGAGTCAGGGGCTACAAAGCAAAGCAGTGTTCCATCACTAAATGACTGGAAGTTCTAAAGATATCTAGTTAACACTACAACCAAAGCCACCAGCCAAATCTGGAGGAAATCAGCTCTAAATCATGCGGCTTTAGCTTTCTCAGTGGCTGCTGATATTATCCTATCGATGAGGGAACTCATCTGGAAGTTCCCTGGAAGAAATGTTAAATAAGCTTGGTATGTTGTGACGCTATCTGAACCACATCCAGCAGGGATTTCTTAGAAACCATTTTTAGCAGCTTAAACGCTCTTAAAATGGCCACTATTGATAGAGATAGAGAAAAAGAACTTCTTAAATTAATTTCCATGCTCCTTTAATAGCCTGGTTTGCCCTAACCCATAAATGAGAAATCTCTTAACTACCTCTCCTGTTTGATGTGTCACTCAGTTCTGAACATAAGCAATTCTGGAATAAAGACCTTCTGAACACACAGATGATTTATCATAAACAGTAGAATACCAGTCAGTAGAGGTCTTGAAAGGATGATCAAAGTTGCCTCTGTCTGTCTGTCTGTCTGTTTCTCTAGATCTAGATGGCTAATAGAAGAGTAACTGTCTGAGGGCCACAGGAAAACATCACACTTTCTCCGTACTTGTCAAAAAGTCTGGATTTCCCCATGTGATTCCACACAAATGAAGTAACAGAGGAATTCTCTCAGTGTTAAGGAATTTCTGTGAAAGTGCCAAGACATTTGTATATAAAAGTTGCTGATCGGGTTGTGCCTTGTTGTTTCAGTTGATAAAGCATAAGACTTTTTATCTTGGGGTTGTGAGTTCGAGCCTTGTGTTGGGTATAGAGATCACTTAAAAATAAAATCTTAAAAAAATGAAATAAAAGTTGCTGATCAGATCCAAGGGCCCAATGTCATGGTCACTTCACATTAATGATCAGAATTTTTATTTTAATTTTATAACCATGTCATTAATCTGAAAGTTTTTGCTTTTTCTGTTCCCCCCCACCCCCACCGCCTGGTTGGTTCATAATTTGATTTATTGTTACATGAAAGCTTAGGCTGCAGATTTTTTCTTACCATTTTCATGTCATGGATGTAATATTAGAAATGCAGTAATGACATAAGAAATGTCCATGTTTAGTTAGACTGTGGTTTTCATCCAGGAGAGATTTTGTCCCCCAGGAGACATTTAAAAATATCTGACAACATACTTACTTGTCATAAGAAAGGAATGAGTTCCTACTGGCATATAATGAGTAGAGGCTTGATGTGCTGTTAATCACTTTAAAGGCACAGAACAACCCCCTCAACAAAGAGTTATCTAGCCTCAAATATAAACAATACTAAGGGTACATCATAGCCCAGGTACATCTTAGGTACCACATAAATGTTAGCTTCTAGTACTTCAAATTTACCTTGGCTGGAAGCTTTTGCCAGAGAAAATGATCGTTGTCAGATAAACCAGTCTCTGTAAAAGTGTCTAAAAATTTCCCGTGTAAGTTAAGAGAGCAAGTTTCCTTGTCCATAAATACTTAATCAGGTTCCTTTGTCCATATAAGAACTCAACTATTTAAATATTTCCTTGATATTTGTTATTTATTTGAAGACTACTAGAAATTATTCATTAAAAATAGATATCCTATTATTCCATAAAATATTTACTAAGAAATAAAACAAACTCTAGTCTTTTGGGAAATAATCACCCAATAAAAAGTTTACTAGAGAAAGTAGTAATAAAAACAACTTGGGAAAAAAAAAAGTTGTATTTAACTAACTTCTTAGAAGACTCCAACAGCAGTAAAAACACTTGTGAACTTAGTTGTTGTGACTTGGAAAATTTAGGCCATTAAATAATATTCCAACCCAACATTTTCCTCAGTAAGTCAAAATGCATATTTTATTCAAAAACTATTTGGTATAAATGGAATATACTTCTACCTTTCTCAACCAGGTACTGCTTCTTAAATCTGCTTTTTTCAAGTCTTAAGAGGACTTACAAATAATTCAGACAAGCAATTGAGTTTCAGCACCACATGAAAAAGGAGTGATAACTTTATAGGTATATCTCTGATCCAGGGCTTATTTTCTGAGCCACCCATCATTTGGGCTGCTGAAACTCTCTGATTCAGCAAGTTAATGCTGTATAAAGAAAACTGTAATACTTTAGGAGGCAAATCTAAATGAGGAATGCATTTTCCCTACAAAATAAAGTCCACTGGGCGCCTGGGTGGCTCAGTCAGTTAAGCCTCTGCCTTCGGCTAAGGTCATGATCTCAGAGTCCTGGGATTGAGTCCCGCATCAGGCTCTCTGCTCAGCAGGGAGCCTGCTTCCCCCTTTCTCTGCCTGTCTCTCTGCCTACTTGTGTTCTCTCTCTCTCTCTCTGCCAAATAAATAAATAAAATCTTTAAAAAAAAAAAAAGTCTACTGAAGCCAGTTACTGATTGATATTTCCGTACAAACTAGTGAAGCTGTATCAGATTTTAGAACAACGTTAATTTTGGGCCTCAAGTGCAGTAAAATTACAACAGTCTAGATGAGCTCTCTTTTGTATAATAGCTTACAAAGTCATTAAAAAAGAATGTTTAAATATTGAATTTGAATTTTAGCCTATAATATCAGAAGATTAGAAGATCTTGATGAAATAATTCGAGAAGCATTTTCTACAGTGGTAGTTTAGTTGTTAGAAGCAAGTGCTGAAATTTTAGTAATTTTATTTCTTTTTCAATAGAATTTATCTAGACATCTTGGTACAATTTATCTATCTATATCTCTCAGTAACTTTTTTTCTTTTGTGGGGCTTGAAAAGATTAATATAGATGAATCTCCCCTAGATGAATTGATATATGCGTCAGGATGATGCTCAAAATAAGTTTATTTGGTAATAAATGAGAAATTTTGTACTTTGTTCCAAGAAGGTAGATTAAGTTTCACCAAAATTTTGTGCTATGTTTCGGTTCCTGTAAGAAGTAGTTTTTGAATTTATACTTGAAGGAAAGGGAGTGATTTTATTCCTATAATGATGACAAAGTTGAAAGTCACAATGACCTGAAGAAATACTTGCTTTTATTAGGGGGTCAGGGGAGAAGGAATGAGCCAAAAAGCAGAGAGAGAGAGAGAGTCTGAAAAGTATCAAAACCACATGAAATCTGATGTGCACTTGGAGGTTGTGTTTAGCACATCATATTTGTTCAGGAAATACTTGTTGTGATCAATTCCCAGTTTTAATTTTGTGACACTTCAAAATATTTTATTTTAAAATTTAAATTTCAAATTTTAAACACATGAAAAATTTAAAAATTTGTTTAAATTTAGTTAAACTTAAAGGATCCTGTGTATATAATACATGGAAATGAATGAGAGAAGTGGTTTCACAAAACGAATGTTGAAGAATCATAATCACACAAAAAGTCAAAAATCACTATTTTATGACTCTAGAGTGTTTGACCTCTATGTTAGAATACAAACTGTTTGGTTTGGTTGGTTGGTTGTTTTAGAGAGGCAGAGAGATAGAGGAGGGGCAGAGGGAGAAGGAGCGAGAGAATCTTATGCAAGTTTCACACCCAGCACAGAGCCCTATGTGGGACATCCCACAATCCCTGAGATCATGATCTGAGCCAAAATCAAGAGTTGGATGCCTAGCAGACTAAGCCACCCAGGCACCCCTGCATTTTTAACCTTGTCATTTTAACCATTTTACTTTGACCCATTGCTTATATTGACTGCAAAGATATTTTTCCTTTTTTTCAATATATGCAAGCATACTATCAAAATTTACACAGAATTTTCCTGAATGACTTCCATTAAACTAATTGATGAATTTTCTCCAAAATGTTACACCTCTAATTTTTAAATCTCCTTTATTCCTTAACTAAAATTATTGTTATCAACTGTTTTCTATATAATAGAAAAACCTTTTTTAGAAAAAAAAATACCTGAGTCAATAATCAGTTTTGTGTATATCAAAAATTTCTATTAATATTATTCTGGCATTGTGAGGATTTTGTTATAATTGTTGTTAAAGTTTTCACCAAACCCAATTTTTCTGAGACAAATTTTTTGACAGAAGCTTTTGTTCAACATAAAAATTCACCTATGATAACTGTTACTTGGTTTCAGTAATTTATAGGTGGTTATGTCTACCAGCAGTATAACGCATTATTTTATTTCTTGGAGTAAAGGATTGGGTAAAAGTTCCAGATTTTGCATCATTTTCTTGGGAAAAAAATCTAAAATTAAAAATTTCTGGGGGCACCTGGGTGGTTCAGTCGTTAAGAGGCTGCCTTCAGCTCAGGTCATGATCCCAGGATCCTGAGATGGAGCCCCACATCAGGCTCCCTGCTCGGCGGGAACCCTGCTTCTCCCTCTCCTACTCCCCCTGCTTATAATCCCTCTCTCGCTATCTCTCTCTCTGTCAAATAAATAAATAAAATCTTAAAAAAAAATTTCTGCTCTACAAGACACTGTCAGGAAAATAAAGAAACTTACTACAACAGAGTGGGAGGAAGTATTTAGAAGACACATACCTGATAAAGGACTGTTACCCCAAATAAACAGAGGGCTCTTAAAAGTCAACAATAAGAACACATACAGATTTAAAAATAGACCAATGACTTGAACAGACACCTTGCCAAAGAAGACATACGTAAGGGAAAATGAGCATATGAAAAGATGTTCCACATCATATGTCATCAGGGAAGTGCAAATAAAAACAAAGAGATACCACTACAAACCTATTAGAACGGCCAACATCCAGAAAAGCAACAACACCAAATCCCGCTGACAAGAATGTGGAGCAACAGAAAGAACCATTCATTGCTGGTGGGAATGCAAAATGGTGCAGCCACTTTGGAAGACAATTTGATAGTTTCTTACAAAACTAAACATACCCCTACCATATAGCCCAGCAGTTATACTCCTTAATATTTACCCAAAGAAGTTGAAAACTTCACATTCATACAAAAATCTGCATGTGACTGTCTATAGCAGCTTTACTCAAAATTGTTGAAAGTTGGAATCAAGATGTCCTTCATAGGTAAATGGGTAAAGTGGCACATCCCCCCAATGGAATATTATTAAGTACTAAGAAGAAATGAGCTATGAAGCCATGAAATGACACGGAGAGATCTTAAATGCTTATTACCAAGTGAAATAAGTGAACCTAAAAAGACTACATACTTCATGATTTCAACTATATATTTTATATCTTTCTAGGAAATGCAAAACTACGGGATACCCTAAAAAGATGAGTGGTTGCCAGGAGTTTCAGGTTAGGGAATGATGAATGGGCAGAATACAGAATTTTTAGGGCAATAAAAATACTCTGTGTGTATAATAATGGTAGATATATGTCATTACACATTTGTCCAAACCCATAGATTGTAACACCATGAGCGAACCCTAATGTGAACTATGGACTCTGAGTCACAGTTGTGTGCCCAAGAGGGTTCATCAACTTATAGCAAATGTACCATTCTGGCAGGGATGTTGATGATATGGGAGAATATACTTGTGTGGGGTAGGGAGTATATTTTTCTCAATTTAGCTGTGAATCTGAAACTTCTCTAAAAAATAAAGTCTATTTTAAAAATATCTTTGTTAGGTAAAAATACCAGATCCATGTACATAGTAAAGTTTAAATGGCAGGTCTAAATTCTAAGGCTAAAACATCATACGCTATCACATTAGACCTTTGACCAAAATTCCATTCTTTGTCCTTTAAAACCTGAATTATCTTGAAGAATTTCACAGAAAAAAAGCTCATGTTACATACAGTACTGCTCCTAAAGATTTCTATATGAGTCTATTTTTTTGTAGTTTTTGTACTTGCGTTTTCATAATTTCAGGACTACATTTGATGTAATAGAAATGAGGGCTAAGATTTGAGAAAGCACCAAGTCTCGATATAACTTTTGGAGAAATGTGTATTTTCTTGTATCAAGTTACCTTAAAATGAAATCAAACTGCATTGCCATTTTGGTTTCCATAGGTTCTTTGTCATGTGGACCCTTCAAAAGCAGAGATAGCCAAAGGTTTTTAAGTTCTAATGTCACCATTAAAATGTCACCAACCTAGAAGGAGAATGCTACAACCTTTACCATCTTTGAGATTTTGATAATTTCATATTTATGTGCAGAGAAAAACCATGCCCAACAAAAGAAAATAACATATGATACAGAGTCATTAGGTTTTCTCTACTACAAACTACCGGTTTAGCTGTATCCTCTGACTGAGAAAAAAAAAATACATATGTTTAAGTCATAATCCTAAGTACCACAGAATGTGATCTTGTTTGGAAATAGGTAGTCAAGTTAAAATGAGGCCATTAGAGTGGGCCCTACTCCAATATGACTGTTTCTCTAAAAACAAGATATTTGGAAAGAAGGCACACGAAGAGGGAAGCCAGTGTGAAGACATACAGTGAGAACACCATGTGAAAAATGAGGATCAAAGAGATGTCCCTACATGCAAGAGAACACTCAGAGTGCCTGAAAACAGCCAGATGCAAGGAAGGAGCCCTCTAGAGGTTTCAGAGGAAGCGCTGTCCTGCCAACACACGGATTATGGATTTCCTGTCTCCAGAACTGTGAGATAAGCAATTCTGTTGTTTTAAGCCATCAGTTTTGTTTGTTTGTTTGTTTTAAAGATTTCATTTATTTGAGAAACAGAGAGAGAAAGAGTGTGAGAGAGCAAGCATAGGAGCACAAGTGGGGGGAGGGGCAAGGGAGAGGGACAAGCAGACTCCCCACTGAGCAGGGAGCCCCATGTGGGACTCCATCCCAAGACCCTGAGATCATGACCTGAGCAGACACTTAACCGACTGAGCGACCCAGATGCCCCATTAAGCCACCCAGTTTTAGGTACTTTGTTAAGTCTATCCTAGGAAACAAATATGTTGTTTTTTCCAACATTTTCCCGTGGCAAAATCCCAACAACACCAATAATAAAAAACCTACTTTTCTGCTTACTCTTCTTGTAAAATCTGCCAGGGACTCATTTCCTCTGATTTGATTACATTTACATACAATTTTAATTAAAGAACTACTAGTAGATGTTTCAAGTACAGGAAAAAATACACTTAATGAAGAGATCCTCAATGATGATGATTTGACAAGTCTTTTTGTCAGAAAACTTCATAGAATTATTTTTCTGTCTGATATCACAGGGAAAAGTGGGGGAGATACTAATCCAAACCCCCTACATCATCAATTGAGTAATGGACCCTCATCATTATGGACAGGAGTTCATAGATTCTAACCCCATAGTCAATACAGTAAATATTCTATTTATTGATCATTTATATATAAAGAATATATTTTTTTACCCCTTAGCATGGTCAATGTATAATTTTTGCAGTTACTCATTGTGCAATATTTCTAAAAATGGTTTCAATGCTAAAAATTCTCTTGAGTTCTCCCTCTTGGCAGAGGAAATGAATTTTTGGAAGATTTTCAAAATGATATCCTTGCAAATGGGAATGGTAAGCTTAATAGAGCATGTTGTTTGAGGTCAGTATTGCTGAATGCTACTATTTGCATCATCGTCATATGTATAAAGTTACGAGGGATGCTTGCACAGAAGATCATTTAAGTGGTATGCTGACAGAACTAGATAATTTCTTTTCCATACTTAAGACATCACTTTCAAAAAACAACATGTACTCAACATATTTTTTACTCTCTTGATAATAAACCAGAGCTTTGATAATTTTGTCATTCTTTTGGGCTTTTGGATTGGGCCTTTGACATATGAACATACTCCATACCACTCCGACAAACCTCAAAGGCTTCATTGCACTTTCCTTTAAATTCTCTCTGGGTTGACATTTAGAGTATAATCCATTAACCAAGTCCTTGCAATATCCACAGTGGAAAGTGGAAGAGAAAAGTAAATTTCAGTGATTCTTTTACTGAGATATTTTCCTAGTTTTTTCTCCCTTTCAAAGAGCAAATCAGTTCTATAGAAGAAACAAGGCTTTTAGATATGATTACCAATTATAAAAAGATGGAAGGGCCAGGTTTTTTGTTGTTGTTGTTGTTGTTTTTAATTGGATCACTTGCAAGCATTATTAAGATTATCTTGCTCACCTTGTATTAAGGGAACCATGGAATCTATAATAGACAAAGCTGAGCTTATACTAAAAAGAGTTACCATTTATTCCATGCTTTCATGTGTAAAAATTGATGCTTTGCAAGCATTACCTTGCCTGAACCTGTTTTTGTTTGTTTGTTTGCTTGTTTGTCTTTAAGTAGGCTTTATGCCCAACGTGGGGCCTGAACTTACTGATTCAGTAAGGATCAGCAAGGTACCTTGTAATCCTCTTAATAAGCCTATGAAGTACACGTTCAATTTTTCCAGTTTTACTCGTGAGGGATGTTATCCCCACTGCCATATAAGAAATACATGTCTCAGGCAAAATTTTAAGTTTAGTCTCTCAAATTCCAAAGGCTGGATCTTTTTCAATACGTCACCTTGATTTCTACACTGACACTTCTGACTCTTGCCATAAAGTCAGCACATCCCCTCTGACACTGCGAATACAGTGAATGCTGTCTACTTTGAACAAAAATGAGAAGTAAAAGTACAAGGCCATCTTCAAAGGGAGAACTATTCCAGTTTATCTTTTTTGTTGTTGCAGCTTCTCATCCTAATTCCCTCGTCTCTACCAACAACTCCCCCTCCCCGCCCCAGCCCAGCCATAATCAAAAACGTGTGCTTGCTCCTTCAGCCATTTGGAGCATGCTCTCTTCCCATTTAACTATCAGAACTGCTTCTCTATCTCCAACAGTCCCTGACCCCAGTAAAATCTTTGATATCAGCAATATTACTGGATGACTGTGAATCTGTGAATTTAAGTCCTTTTCTTTCTTTCAGGGCCAGGATGTACATGTAAGAGGCAGTGCAATATAATAAAGAGGGCAGGTCTGGAGCCAGACTCTAGGATGTGAATCTTTGTTCTGCCTCTCTTTAGCAGTGTCACTAGATTAAGTGCTTAGCCAGCTTGTGCCTCAAGTATATCATTTGTAAAGTAGGGCCTATCTCAAAGTCTCATTGTAAGAATTAAATGAAGTGATATATGTGAAATGCTTAGAATGATGCTCGGCACAGAGCTGTCATTATTATCTAAATGTATCTGTCATTAATTAAAAAATAACTAAAATACATCTTCCACCAAAGGAATTGCATAAAATACCATGTAGAGGTGTAAAACAGTTATTTGGGGGGTGGTAATCGAGATCTTATTGCATGAACATTTTAGATATACAAGATCACTTCTATAAAGAAGTAAAATGCAAAGTTTATCAAGTAATTTAAGATATTCAATTTTAACATTCACATATTTTTCCACTTACACATGATTTCATTTTGAATTAATGGTGCTCAAGGGGGGATTAGAAAATATAGGAAAACTGAAATAAACTTAAAAATATGCTCGATAAAAAAAAAAGTAGAGAAGTATTCATTTTCTAAATTCCGTAAGAGCCTGGCTTTTGTGCCTTAGAGTCTCCTGATACCTGTCATGATCTATTTTGCTGGTTACTTTTATGGGGTCATTCCACTCTCTTCCTTATTCCCTAGGCTTTTAAAAGTCGCATGGAAATATATTATTTTCACTTATAGGCCATAGCTATCTACATTTTTTCTGTCCTTCAAGCTGTATTATTTTCCAGCCATATTTACCACTTAAGTACATGAAATTGACTTTTATAATTTTTCTGATGGGCAATATACAAATGTGTTTGAGTGAAGGACACAATTCATTTCATTGTACTTTAAAATCCACACTGCCAGCTATAAATAACCTGAAACCACTATAAAAGTGTACCTTTTTAAATATAACAGCAGGCATACTTTTTTTCCAATTTGCTGTAGGCAAGACTTCAAATAATGCCTAAAGAAATGATGGCCAACTTTATTAGCATGAGAGGAAAACATTTATTGTATGTCAGCTTGAAGTTGAAAGAATCACGATTAAGAAAATATTTTATCAATTAATGATGGCTTTCGCTCTTTGTAAACTAATGCTTTACAACTTAAGATACATAAGCTTGTATTTAATCAGTTTCTTAGGAAACCTCATTACGACATCTACTTTAACTCTTTTATTAAAATAAAATGACAAAGTGCATTTTTATTATACATTTTATTTTGCTGTTATTGTTTTGCTCAAAGTCTGCTCAAATGTTTTACTTTCACATAACTGAACTTCCCCACTCTGTTTAAGGAATATATGGCTGGGAGAAACACACAAACCCTAAAAATGACAGATGTATGACTTAGTTGAATGCCTTGCTCAGTAACTTCCCTTAGGAATATTTCCACAATGAGCAAGTTAGGTAAAAATAGAAAAAGAAATAAATTTTAATGCATCTATATGTCTATTTATGATAGAGTGTTTTTCTCCCTCTAACTTAAAGATGGTTTCCCTTCCATGCTGCTTTCATTAAGCCACCTCTGAATATTCAAGCCTAAAGTAATATATGCTTTCTATGCTACCTACAGTCAGAAATATATGATTTGAAAATTTAATATAATCTCTTGCATTTTTATCTAGTTGTTAATAAGCATCATTCTTGTTTAGTTCCAACTTTGTGTTGCAGTTCTAATTTATCTCATATAATATTTAGTCCAGGGTGACAAATAAAGCTGAAATTTAAGAAGTAATTTGTGACTATTTATTTTGCTTTATAGGTGGAACTATGGGAATAGCATACATTCCTGAAAGTCTTGAAATTTATAAACACTGTGGTATCCTTGAACATTCCAGAAAAGTCAATGGATTAAGGACGAGTACCTCATTAAGTCTCTGATACAGGTTGAAATACTTGATTCTTTCCTTCTCTCTCTCTCTTCCTCTCTTTCTCTACTTCTATTTCTCTCTCAGATATGAATGTTTTGCTTACCACTGCTTTGGAGTAACCTTAATTAAGATAATGGGGATTATGAGCAGGGATAAGTCAGCGACAGGTTTTGGCCTTAGTATAGCTGAGGTAAGTCACGTGGAAGATCAAATGATTAACGACAACAGTAGGGTTCCAACTCCATTGATGACCTTCCAGGAGTTCTATGTCCATCCCCAAAAGGTAATATAGCTACACAAACTGATATGAATACTGAAAGTGCATGAAGGGATGGTAGTGGCATATGAGATAGGCTTTTGTAATGGAGAGCTCCCCTAGCAGAGGAGGTAAGCATAAATAAGCTTTAAATTCTATCATGTCACGAGCTTGCAAAGAGGGCCCTCCAGTGTTGAATTTCTTTCCTTGGTCTAGTTCTACTACTGTAAATCTGACCTAATACTCATTCAGCTTGTCTTGTCTTGTATTACTACCTTTAGTGATTCCTGACATCAATATAAGTTTCAAACTGCAAATAGGCCTTATATCAGAAATCAAAGAAAAATCAAAGGTTTACAAAGATTAAGGAGGAAATATAAATAAATAAGATATTTGTATGCAAGGAAATGAAACATAGTCAAACCAAAACCAAGCAAGGGCATACACTCCTTAAATAATAGAGTTTTCAAACTCTCACTGCACTGGAAAAATACTTATCAGTCTTTCTGAAACTTCATTTTGGCAAAATGCACTAGTATTTAGACTGCATTTCAGGAATGCGAAAATGAACACTTTCAGATATATTTATTCAGATTTACCCAGATAACTAAACCAGTGGGGTTAATGAACCCACCCTCCTAACCTTCAACACAATGACTATCGTAAGTTGATGCAGCAAGTTCTAAGAACCTTCTAGGGCACCTGGGTGGCTCAGTGGGTTAAAGCCTCTGCTTTCGGCTCAGGTCATGATCTCAGTGTCCTGGGATCGAGGCCCGCCTCAGGCTCTCTGCTCAGCGGGGAGCCTGCTTCCTCCTCTCCCTGTCTCTCTGCCTGCCTCTCTGCCTACTTGTAATCTCTCTCTCTGTGTCAAATAAGTAAATAAAATCTTAAAAAAAAAAAGAAAAAAGTACCTTCTAAAGAAGACAACAAATAATCACAATTTTGTCAATCACTCCAGGTAAACAATACTATCTTGACTCATGCAATTTCCTCATGAATATATGAGAAAAAAATTTTTTTTTTAAAGATTTTATTTATTTATTTCACAGAGGGAGAGAGATCACAAGGAGGCAGAGAGGCAGGCAGAGAGAGGGGGGGAAGCAGGCTCCCTGCTGAGCAGAGAGCCCGATGCGGGCCTCGATCCCAGGACCCTGAGATCATGACCTGAGCCGAAAGCAGAGGCTTTAACCCACTGAGCCACCCAGGCGCCCTATGAGAAAATTTTTAAAAGAGGCCATTCCTAAGAGAATGTTTTGAGAAAATACACCGTACTTCTAACCTGTTCAAATTATTTAAATATGTTCAGTAGAACATTATATGCAGCGTATAGCTAGAGTTTACAGATTGAGGGGCAATTAAAAGTGGTCTCTTTATAGAAGAAAATGAAAATTTATTTATTTATTTTTAAGGATTTTATTCATTTATTTGAAAGAGAGGGAGAGAGAGAGCACAAGTGGGGGGCACAGGGAGAAGGAGGAGCACACTCCCCATTGAGCAGGGAGCTCAGTGTGGCACTGGATCCCAGGACCCTGAGATCATGACCTGGGCCAGATGCTTAACCAACTGAGCCATCCAGGTAGCCCTGAGAATTTATTTAAAATTCATTAATAATCAAACTGAGGGCTACTGGGGGGTGGAAGAGTAGGGATAGGGTGGCTGGGTTATGGACATTGGGGAGGGTTTGTGCTATGGTGAATGCTGTGAAATGTGTAAGCCTGATGATTCACAGACCTATACCCCTGGGGCAAATAATAATGATAATAAAAATTCATTAATAATCAGAGATTTTGCCAAGTTATTGCAAAAAGTCTAGCTTTCTGACAATAAAAGTCCTCAAAGGAAACCTCAGCATGACCATACCAACTTCTCCCAAGAACAAGTCAAGATACTTGATGACTTCTGCTTGAACCAAATACTTTTAGATCATTATTCTTCCAAACATTCATGCACAGATGTTAATAGCTCCATTAAAGATTCTGTGTCATATGAATAGAGGAGAAAAGCTGTTGGAGATGTTTTCCAAGACAGAGAAAATAATCCAGCACAATTCATATGTTATTCTAGAAACTGGTAAACATGTAAAATTATTTTGTCTTTAGTTTGTTTTTTCCTTTTTTAATCATATAGAAAAAAGTTGGAATGTTTTCGAGGCTATTAAAACTCCTGAGGTGAAGCTTGTTATGCTCTATACTTTCAGGCTCCAGAAAACAAAAAAGGAATGCTAATTTTAATCTAGAAGAACTAAACTACTTTTGTGGATAATCAGCTTAAATACTCCTGGGTTAGAGAAGAGGATGCCAGTTTATTGTGATATATACATGTCTCAGAGAGCCAGACCAAGGTCACTTACATATTCCACACTGATTGCCAAACAACTGTCAGATGGCAATGGTTTGAGGTCACCACCCTTCATGAGTTGAATGACTTCATGAGTCCAAATGACTCTCTGAAGGAGAAATAATCCACTAAATTTTGTTCTTTCATTGGTGAAAAGGGAGGCATATCTGTCAATTGCCTATATAGAAATGCATTGTTGAGTTTATTTCTTTAAATAAGCTTTCAGCTCTTCCCATTCAATTTCTTCACTAAACCTACTAGCTTATTGTCTTTCAATATATGCACCTGCAAATAAAAATAACATGCATCCATTGAGGGAGGAATATATACTTCATATAATTTCATTGTTTCCTCCTACCATCTACTACTGATGAATTTACTCCAAAACATTCTAAAGCAATCTTTGAGATCCATTCTTAGTTTTAAGAGTACAAAGAATCTAAGTCTCGCTAATCTCAAGAATTTCCTTATATGGTAAGGATGTTACTTTGAGGCCAATTCATGCTACCTAATACTAAATAATTTAATTATTTCAAATGAGTTCAAACCCTGCAAAACACAGCAAGCATTCTTAATAGACAGAGAGAGATAGATAATCAAAAGTTTCTGAATAAAGTAATGAAGTGCTTTGAAACTTGAAAGTGAATGAAAGGATGTTTATTACTAAGATGTAGTGTCTTTCTGAAGAGTTGCCACCTGATACTTCAAAAATATTAATCTCTCCAATAAACATTTCACATCCAGAAATTCATCTTATAACCTAAACAAGCATAGTAAGTAGCATTATTAGTATAAATCTCTGGCTGAGTTCCATACATATATTCAATTTCCTCTAAAAAAAAACTGTATCTTATTTGACACAACACAGAAATTAATCAGCATAAGTAAGTTAATATTTTAATAAGTATTTGCATCTTACTTTGAGTACATTAGAAATGTATAACTTGATAAATGGGTCAGCTAACCTAAAAGAATTATGCAGAGGGATAGTTCCCCTTACATAATGATCTTATTTAAAGTTATAATATGCCAATATTATCTCAATAAAGCTGGGGGAAAAAGTTATAGTTGGCTTTCAGATAAACAAAAATAAAAACTTTGCCTTTAATTCCTTAATAAAACATATACCTTTTTTAAAGATTTTATTTATTTATTCATGAGACAGAGAGAGAGAGAAAGAGAGGCAGAGGGTGAAGTAGGCTCCCCACGGAACAGGGAGCCCAACACAGAACTTGATCCCAGGACCCCAGGACCATGACCTGAGCTGAAGGCAGATACCCAACCAACTGAGCCACCCAGGCACCCAACATGCATCTTTTCTCTCAAAGACCTACTAAACTAACAGTGATGATTTCCTTGAAAAATCACTGTGACTTAAATTTATGCTTTCTAAGAACTTTTAGGGATTAGATCTTGCTAACTCACTATATCTCAGTTGCTCATACACTTAAATATTCTTTTGGAATATTTGAAGCATTTGATTTTATGCAGTATATATTTAAATTACATTAGTAGATGAAGCCATGTGAACTAAATACCTATTCATCAGTCACTTCCATGATTTTTAAACAAGAAGTTACATAGATGTAACTGAGTAACGAACATATACTAGGCAGCATGGGTTTGCCAACATAATGGTGAATTGAATATTTGATTATGTGGAAATAATGTATTTATGTGGAAATAATGCCAACAAATCAGACCAAACTGTTGCCCTTATAAGGTCAAGAGGTAAGGAAACCAGATCACCAGGGGAACACCCAGATATTACAGAAAAAGAGCATTATAGAAGGCACAGGAAAGTCTTCATTTTAGACTTCAGGAATTTTGCTCTTTGTCAGTCAGTGTCTAATATGGTTAGATAAATGGTTCAATAAATATAGTGCATGTACTTATTTACATATAGATATTTGGGGGAAAGTTTATCGACAATTTTAATTAAGAGTATATGTAAATATAAATAGCTATGTAAAGTAAGAAAGGCCATCATAAGCATAAAAGCAATGACAAGAATCACAAAAGGGAAATACAGACAAATCTAGTTACGGAGATAAAAAACATTGGGGGTTATAAAACACCATCAAAAAATGAATGGGCAAATAATAAATGGGGAAAAACTTTAAAATGTACATTAGAGAAAAAGTGAATAGATTTCATATTTATTATTCTCTTACAACATAATGCAAAGATGTCCAGAACAATGGAAAAATGGCAAAATAAATGAATATTCATTTTATAAAGAAGAAATTAAATGCAGGCATAAATGTTGCTTTTGGTTTTGTTTTTAATTTATCATTATTTTTTAGAGAGGGAGAAAAAGAAGGGTGGGGGAGGGGCAGAGAGAATTGTAAGCAGCCTCCATTCCCAGGCTGGAGCCCCACACAGGGCTTGATATCACAACCCTGAGATCATGACCTGAGCCAAAATCAAGGAGTCAGATGCTTAACCAACTGGGCCAGCCAGGTGCCCCTAAATGTTGTTTTTAAAAAAGGATAACTAAATGTAAAAACATATGAGTTAAAAATGAAAAAATATGAGATCTATATACTTACATGTGTATGCACATATACAAACACATGCATATATGTACACATACAGACATACAATGATTCCATTTTACACTTTGAGTAGAAATGTAACTTATATAGGTGTGTGTATACATACATAAAATTTAATTTGGCTACTTCATATATATATATATATATATATATGAAAAATGTATTAGATACACATATATTTAAATATATTGCTAGAGGAGTGCCTGGGTGACTCAGTGGGTTAAAGCCTCTGCCTTCAGCTCAGGTCGTGACCTCAGGGTCCTGGGATCGAGCCCTGCATCGGGCTCTCTGCTCAGCAGGGAGCCTGCTTCCTCCTCTCTCTCTGCCTGCCTCTCTGCCTACTTGTGATCTCTCTCTCTGTTAAATAAATAAAATCTTTAAAAAAAAAAAATATATATATATAGTTAGAGAAAACCACCTAAATACCAAGTCACTAGTCACTGATTTTTAAATAGGAGATTATATAAATATAACACAATGATTTATGTTTAGTAGCATATATATGCATATATATGAAATTAGATGCATATATGATATATATTTGCATATATGATATAAAATCATACATATGTGCATGTATATATACATATATGTATGTATGAAATTTAGTTGTTAATGGTGGGAGGAAAAATTAAAAAATAAAAGTTAAATCCCAGAAAGGACTAAATCAAATTAGAAGGTTTCTCTCAGCCATAAGAAAATGTTATTTCTATTTTTGTTTGGTTCTTTTATAATTTCAAAGTAGCTGGCATAACAGGTAGTGATTTTTAATAAAAAAAGATATTTAAAAGTTTAAATATCTATAATACCATGTCTGTTAAATTACCATCATGCATGCTTATATATTTGCTAAATTTTTTATCATTTTACTTTTTGTTGCAATTTTTTAGGTCTTCAACCAAATAAATACAGGTAACTGAAAAAGTATCCCCCAAGATTTTATATCTTTGTTTCTATACTATCTTCTCCTCTTTATTGATTTTTCTGTTTTAATCAGTTTCAGTGTTCCTTTGGTTTTATAAGCAATATATTACATTTACATTGTATTTTTATATTTTGTTGAACCATATGAAAGTGTCATTTTATCAGTAGAAATGGTTTATAGTTGGCAATTTCATATGGTTTACGCTCTTTTCAAAATGCAGTTTCATGATCATCAACTCTGCCATTAGAAAACTTACTACATTCACATTACAGGAAAGGAAATTTTTTTTTAAGATTTTATTTATTAATTTGAGAGAGAAAATGCATAACAGTGGGGAGAGGCAGAGGGAGAGAGAGAAACAGAGCTCATAATCCAGTTTTATCCAAAACATGAAGTCTTTTTATTCTTAGAAGGAGAAGGAAAAAAATAAGGGAAACAATTAGTAAAACTGTAATTTGGGTCATTCATTCACATCATAGTGTAACTGTAGCAACAGTATGAAAAATGCAGCAGCCATGCACTTTGTCAATAATAATATATGACCAGGCTCTCTTCCTATTCCTTTAAATCTTAATAAACTATAAAGCTACATTCATTACCAAAGTTGAATAACACCCCAAACTTCTATCCCTTTCTCCTTCTCATTCCTTAAGCCCTCGGTGTCTACTGTGAAATGAATTCATACACCAAGAAATATTGCTTTTTTATTCCAATACTTACATATTTACATGGCAAACACAGAAAGAGGTTGGAAAGTACCCTCTGGAAAACCACAAAAAGAAAAATCCTGGAAAATGAAGAATAATTTCTAGGAGTATACCAACTACATAAAATCTAAAAAAAGCCTTCAGTCCTGCCCATTTCCCTTTCCAAATTTATGCCCACGTCAGATAAAAATTATGCCTGAGGGCGCCTGGGTGGCTCAGTGGGTTAAAGCCGCTGCCTTCGGCTCAGGTCATGATCCCAGGGTCCTGGGATCGAGGCCCGCATCGGGCTTTCTGCTCAGCAGGGAACCTGCTTCCTCCTCTCTCCTCTCTCTCTGCCTGCCTCTCTGCCTACTTGTAATCTCTCTCTCTGTGTCAAATGAATAAATAAAATCTTTTAAAAAAAATTATGCCTGAAATTTGATTAATTCTCTTATACCACCTGAAAGTTCTACTTCAAAGGTCTTAATGGAAGACCAAAAAAAAAAAAAAAGTTGTTTTAAAATCTATANATTATGCCTGAAATTTGATTAATTCTCTTATACCACCTGAAAATTCTACTTCAAAGGTCTTAATGGAAGACCAAAAAAAAAAAAAAAGTTGTTTTAAAATCTATAGATATCTGTAATTCATAAACATTTATTTTTTGGAGTACAGTACTAAATTAATATTCTGTTTTGTGTCCCCTTTACTTACGTAGCATTTCACTGGGAAAAAAGTGGACACATTTATTTTATTCAATTATTTACCTCAAAAGGAGAGGAAGTTTCAGAAAAATACTAAAAAAACCTATGTTGATGTACTTTCTGACTCTATACCATAGAAGCACAAGGGGCACAGAGGAGAATTCTAAAACTATGTCTATAATCAGAACATGAATAGGGCAGAATTCTTAAAATTATATTGCAACTAGAAGGTGAATTAACACCTTTCCCTCTCCTTTCTATATCATCAACTTGCAACTATTTACTTTCACCATGTTTGTTTGTAATAGTCCCACTTCATCTTTACTGAAAAATCTGTTACTTCCTTTATGAAGAGCAAGTTACATTTTAAAAGATTTTCTTCATTAAAGCAGGTACGCTCTCAGTCATTATGCATGTCGTGTACAGAGAACAAGACAGACACAAGTCTCCAGTGTACAGGTACGTCAGACGATGTGACAACAAAAGCAGTGGTAATTATAAAAGACATATTGACATGACATTTTTTCTAACTCCCATTAGGATGACGTATGTTTTTTAATTTGTTATTTGATCAGGATGAAGGGGGTGAGGTAATTAAAGTCTTTACAGGGTCTATACTTGGTATACTACAACAGAGGAACAATAGGTAGAAGTATTCCAGGCACTGGATCTTATAAAAGATCTGTGTGTTATAAAAGTCTCTTATTGAAGAATCTATGCTATTTATTCTGATTTCTATTAATATATTACTAATTATTAAAAAGTTATATCTACATTTCCAGTATTTCAGGGGAGATATAACTTTTAAAACTATAACTTTTTAAAAATTTTTGTGATCCCTTAATAAATTATAAATGAAAAGCATGAATAAAATAAATACCATGACTCTTTCAACACCAGTGTGTGGTATGTCTGTCACAGTAATTTTAAGAGAGACTGATATTTCACTGAAACATATACTTAAAAAGTGGCTTAACTAGTCTTCAAACAAAGCATTATTTTCATACATTTTTATCTAAAGAATCAATAGTTTTTTAATAGANGATATAACTTTTAAAACTATAACTTTTTAAAAATTTTTGTGATCCCTTAATAAACTATAAATGAAAAGCATGAATAAAATAAATACCATGACTCTTTCAACACCAGTGTGTGGTGTGTCTGTCACAGTAATTTTAAGAGAGACTGATATTTCACTGAAACATATACTTAAAAAGTGGCTTAACTAGTCTTCAAACAAAGCATTATTTTCATACATTTTTATCTAAAGAATCAATAGTTTTTTAATAGAATCATAGAATTTTCTATCTGAAAGGATCCTCAGAGCCCACATTTCTTCAGATCAAGTGATACATAAGCTTATAAAAAATGCTAGAGTATCTCTCTTCAGGGAACCCCATATAAATGAACTACTTCTAATTTCTCTAAAAGAGACCTGCCATGTTTGTGGGTCCTCTTTCACTATGCCTGAGCAGACTTCAACTTATAGACACTATGCTGGGGAGACATCCAATAAAATCTGAAGTATAATCCATGCAACCCAAACACATAAATACCACTCTTATCTTTTTCATTGCATTAATTTTAAAATACTGCATCCCTTTACTTCCTAAGAACCAGAGCTCTGTGGTTTGCTTTTTTTTTTTTTAAGATTTTATTTATTTATCTGACAGAGAGAGAGAGAGATCACAAATAGGCTGAGAGGTAGGCAGAGAGGAGAAAGCAGGCTCTCTGCTGAGCAGAGAGCCCGATGCGGGCCTCGATCTCAGGACCCTGAGATCATGGTTTATTAAACCACCCTGTGGTTTGCTCTTGATGTTCAAGAAAATAAACTGTATAGGGCGCCTGGATGGCTCAGTGGGTTAAAGCCTCTGCCTTCGGCTCAGGTCATGATCTCAGGGTCCTGGGATCAAGGCCTGCATCGGGCTCTCTGCNCTGCTTCCTCCTCTCTCTCTGCCTACTTGTAATCTCTCTCTGTCAAATAAATAAATAAAATCTTTAAAAAAAAAAAAGAAAAGAAACTGTATAATGATAAATCAAAATCATTAGAAAACATACAACAGGTCACATGGTGACCTGTATCTGGTATGTTAGGAATGTTTTGGGAGGATGATGTTAAAGTTTCTTCTGTTTAGTGCAGGGCTGTCAAGGGATGTTATACCTCAGTTTACATATTTCAGTGGCCCTGTCTGCTTGACCTCACAGAATGAAGCAAAAAGTTTTATACTGAGAGAACAGGAGTGTTTCACAGCATTCTTTATTAAAAAAAAAAAAAAGAAGAAGAAGACAAACAGCTTTTAGCAACCTTGAAGATAGCATTCATGGTGTCTTAGGGTGAAATTAAATAAGTAGAGTAGATACAGAACTTAAAAGGAAAACAGCACAGTTAGAAAGGAGAGGCTGACTCTGGAAAACAGTATGGTAGTTCCTCAAAAAGTTGAAAATAGAGCAACCCTATAACCCAGCAATCACACTACTGGGTATTTTACCCTAAAGATACAAAGGTAGTGATCCTCAGGGGCACGTGCCCCAAATGTTTATAGCAGCAATGTCCACAATACCAAACTATGGAAAGAACCTAGATGTCCATCAACAGATGAATGGATAAAGAAGATGTGGTATATATATATATATATATATACACACAATGGAATACTATGCAGCCATCAAAAGAAACAAACTCTTGTCATTTGCAACGACGTGGATGGAACTAGAGGGTATTATGCTAAGTGAAATAAGTCAACCAGAGAAAGACAATTATCATATGATCTCTCTGATATGAGGAACTTAAGGGGCAGCGAGGGGAGTCATGGAGGATGGGGGGGAAAATGAAACAAGATGGGATTGGGAAGGAGACAAACTATAGGAGACTCTTAATCTCATGAAACAAACTGAGGGTTACTGGGGGGGTGGGAGGGTAGGGGTAGGGTGGATGGGTTATGGACATTGGGGAGGGTTTGTGCTATGGTGAGTGCTGTGAAAGGTGTAAGCCTGATGATTCACAGACCTGTACCCCTGGGGCAAATAATAATAAAATAAAACAAACAAACCAACAAAAAAAGCAGAGGCTGCTCATCTAGATCTTTTTGTTTCATTCTGCATTAATGAACGATCCTTCAAAGTACTGCTTGTTGGACTTGTGAGGTGAAAAGCCTGGGCTTCAAAAAGAGAAGAACCAGGAGCTGCAAGAAGAGAATACCTCCCATGTTGATGCAATTAATGTCACCCAGACCAGAGAAGATTCTGGCCCTAATGTTGATGGCCACTTGAGCCATGAGTTCATTGTTAAAGGGGCCCCTATAGAAGGCCCACTAAAAGTGGAGATTCCAAAATTTAATGATTCAACAAAAGTCCTTCCCTAAGTATATTAACAACACAGATGAGCCAGGGACAATTCAGGTATGGTTATTTGAGATGAAAACAATATAGTTTGCTTTAACATTATTGGTAAGTTATCTTTAAAGTGTTTATCTTTAAAAATACCATGAGGACTCTCAGACTGCATGAATTCCATAGGGTTCTCAGAGACCAAAAATTGTGTCAGGAAAGTACCGCATGAGTAAGCAACCAGCTGTCTCTGTATTCATGACTGAATTTCCATGTTTGCTAAACCTGATTTCTTGCAAAGGAAGTAAGGAGACCATGAAAGAGAGAAGGCAAGAAAGGTACCTTAAAAGGAGATATAGGATAGTAAATGTTTTTCCAATTAGAATCTTAGTGCCTTTAAGGGGATTATGAGAGATTACTACGAACAATTATACACTAACAATAGGATAACCTGGAAGAAACTGATAAATTCTTAGAAACATGCAACTTACCAAGACTGAGTCATGACGAAACAGAAAAGCTGAACAGACCAATAATGAATAAGGAGATTGAATTAGTAGTCAAAAACCTTCCAACAAAGAGAACTCCAGGACCAGATGACTTCACTGGAAAATTCTATCAAACTTTAAAGAAGAATCAACAAACAATCTTTCTTCATACTTTATTGAGTAAGTGCAAATACTTCAAGTCATTTTATGAAGCCAACCCTACCCTTAATCCAAAGCCAGAAAAAAACACTATACGAAAAGAAAACTATAGGCAACTATCCCTGATAAATATAGGTGCAAAATACCTAACAATATACTAGCAAACCAAATTCAACAGCACATTAAGATAATTATACACCACGACAGACTGGTATTTATCCTTCGGATACAAGAATGGTTCAAAATACACAAATCAATGAATGTGATAGAACACATTAACAGAACAAAGGATTAAAAAAATCACAAAATCTTCTCATTAGATGCAGAAAATGTCTATGACAAAATTCAACACTCTTCATGATAAAAACTCTCAACAAAGTAGATATAGAATGAAATTATCTCAAAATAATAAAGGTCATATACCAAAAACCCACAGCTAACATCATAATCAATGGTGAAAAACCAAAAGCCTGCCGTCTAAGATCAGGAACAAGGTAAGAATGTCCACTTTTGCCATTTCTACTTAACATAGTACTAGAAATCCTAGTGAGAATAGTTAGGGAAGTAAAAGAAATAGAAGGCATCTAAATAGGAAAAGAAGATGTAAAATTATTTGTTCACAAATGACATGATCTCCCATGTAGGAAATCCTACAGATTCCACTAAAAAAACAAAAACAAAAAAACCCTGTTAGAACTAAAAGAAATTCTGTAAAGTTGCAGAGTGTATAATTAACTTATAAAAATCGGTTGCATTTCTATATATAATGACCAATCTGAAAAGGAAATTAAGAAAAAAAATCCCATTTTTACATAGCATGAAAAAGAATAAAATACTTAGGAATAAACTTAACCATGGAAGTGAAAGACTAATACACTGCAAACTACAAAACACTGCTTAAATAAACTAAATACAGAAATAAGTGGAATGGCATCTCATGTCCATGGATTAGAAGATTTAATATTGTTAAAATGTCCATACCACCCAAAGTGGTCTACAAATTCAATGTAATCCCTACCAAAAGTACAATGGCATATTTTGCATAAATAGAAAAAAAATCCTAAAATTCACATGGAAACCCAAAGGACTCCAGAGAGCCAAACCATTCTTGAAAAAGAAAAAGGTGGGAGCCACATACATTTTTACTTCAAAAGATAATTACACAGGTACAGTAAGTAATCAAAACAGTACCATACTGACATAAAGACAGAGACCAATGGGATAGAACAAAAAGCCCAGAAATAAACCTATGCATATTTAAGGTCAAATGATCTTGCACAAGAGTGTCAAGACCACACAATAGGAAAAAAGATAGTCTCTTCAACTAATATTGGTAAAACTTAGATATCCACATGCAAAAGAATGAAATTGGTCCCTTATCCCGTATATAAAATTAAACTCAAAATGGATTAAAGACATAAATGTAAAACCTGAAGCAATAAAACTACAGAAAAAATATAGTTGAAAAGCTTCATGACATTGGTCTTCACAATGATTTCTTGGATAGGACACTAAAAGCACAGACAACAAAAGTAAAAATAGACAACTGAGACAACACCAAACTAAATACCTTCTATTCAGCAAAGGAAATAATCAACATTGTAAAAAGGCAACCTATGAATGGGATAAAATATGTGCAAAGCATATGTAGGATAAGAGGTTAATATCTAAAATACACAAGGAACTCCTACAGCTCAATAGCAAAAGAAGAAAATAATCTAATTAAAAAATGGCCAAAGGATTTGTATAGACATTTCTCCAAAGAAGATATACAATAGCTAACAGGTATATGAAAAGATGTTCAGTATCACTAATTGTTGGGGAAATACAAACCAAAACCATAAGGAGGTATACTATTTCACACCTTTTAGGATGCCTACTATAAAACAAAAGAAAACAAAACAAAACGGAACAGTGTTAGTGACGATATAGCAAAATTGGAATCCTTACACACTTTTGGTGAGAATATAAAACGGTGCAGTTGCTATGGAAAACAGTATGGAAGTTTCTCAAAAAATTTAAAAAAGAACTATCACATGATCCAGCAATCCCACTGTTAGATATTTATCTGAAAGAACTGAAAAAGGGTGTCAGATATTTGCACTCCCATGTTCACTGCAGCATTATTCACAATAGATAGGGGGAAAACAACATAAATCTCCATAGACCAATGACTGTACAAATAAAACATGATATATACGTACAATGGAATGGACTATTAGCCTTAAAAAGAAGAAAACCCTGTCAATGAAACTAAAGGACATTGTATAAAGTGAAATACATCAGTCATAGAAGGACAAATAGTACATGATCCACTTATATGAGGTCTCTAAAGTAGTCAAACTCACAGACGCCGAAAACAGAAATGGTGTATAGGGATGGGGAAAGGAAGAAATGGGGCCATTATTATCCAATGAGTACAGAGTTTCAATCATGCAAGATTAAAAAAAAAAACAGATTCAGGGATCCACCATACAACAAATTTGCATATACTTAACAATACTGTATGGTACACCTTTTAGCAAATGTTAAAGAAATAGATCTTATGTGACTTTTGTAATACAAAAATAGAAAAAATGAATAAAAACTTGGTTGCTCCTTCAGCCATAGAATAATCACTATAATCCCTGACTCATCAGTATTTGCCAGTTGACACTGATCTGAACTGATTTTGCTCACCACAGTCACTGTTTGCCTGTTCCATTTTACCACACTTACTTGTCCCTGGATGCACCAGCACCACTCTACTTCTTAATAGTAGACATATTTTCCATCTGCACATAGTGGTCACAGGTCACTCTGTCCTTAAATTTAATTGTAGACTTCTCTTCAAATAAGTAGAGCAGAATCATAAATATTGAAGTGTTTGGTCAGCAAGGATGGATTAACTAGGACTCATTCTCTTCCCTTAGTATACCTGTAACACAAAGTATGTTGCTCTCTTAGCTCCAGGGATAGGAATGTGGAAAAGAGAGCTATTAAGTGTTCCAGAAAATTGTTTTGGCCCATCCTGACTCCTCTCCTCTCTAAATTCTTATTAATCTTACTACTCATTCTATTTGGTTTAGTGCAAAATTGCTTTCTGATAGTGTCTGTCATTCATTATTCTGTTTCCTATTAGATGATTTCATTCTGTTATTTTAGTTTTTTCACACTACTCCCTGCAGAGGACTGACTCCCATAATCTCACTGCTTGAGTGATTCCAATTACTTGAACTCACATGACTTTCTTGAAGTTCAGTGAAGGGTGCCCTTTAGACAAAACAGAGGAGAACCTTGACCTCAGGATTGCTCAGCTCTACTGCTAAGGACCTATTCTGGGACCACAGAAACTTTTTTCAATGATTTATTTAAATCGTCGAACAGATGATATATTCACAAAGCTCAAAAATCATAAAACACAAAAAGATGTACGGCACAAAGTGTCCCTCCTATCCTGGTCTTCCTTCTGCCCTTCCTCTTTCCCATATCCTCCTTCTACATGATCCCGGGAGGTAGATAGCATTGTCTCAAGTTTCCCAGATACTTCTAAACTAGAACATGGTAGTGTTCTCAGTCGTAAGTGAGGAGAGAGCCTGGTATAATTTCAGGCTCTGGTTTCCCAGGGCTGCCTGTCCGGTCTAGTTTCCAGGTGCTGCAGTGCCAATTTCTCAAAAGCTAAGTAATCAACCACTGAAATCAACCAATCAAATGCTCACTGAGCTTTCATGAAGAATAATAACTGATCATAGGTTATAAAGAGAATAGGAATGACAAGCTTTTGAATTAAAACATATATGTGGAAAATCATCAGTAAAAATATTTCTAATTCAGCAAGTGTAAAAATTTTCATATATACATTTACCCTTATCAACATATTCATTTATTTAGGGCTTGGCAGAACTAGGTGTCACCAATGCCAATCCATTCATTTAACTAATGAGAAAACTGAAGTTCAGAGAAGCAGCAAGATTTATAATTAAGAACACAAAGCCTGACGCAGTTTAAATCCTGGCTCAACCATTAACATGTGTGAATTAGTGAAAGTACTTAACTTCTCTGTGCTTAAATCTTCCTATCTGTAAAATGGGCATAATAAGAATATTTCTCTCATCTGAACGTAGTGATTATTATATGGGTTAATATACATAAAAGGATGTTTGATATGGAATAAGCACCATAGGAGTGAAAGCTATTCTTGGTTAATGACGTTTGCAGGATGAAACAGCTGAATGTCATAGAAAAGACTTGTAGACTGACTAAATTAGGTATTGGATTATTCATTTTAAAATATTAAAGGAATATAAAATTCATAATAAGGTAACAACACACTGTACAACTGAAAAAAGGAATCTAAGAAAAAAGAGGGAGTGGAGGTCATACTAGGCTTTGAATTGAGTTAGCTCATAAATAAGAAAATAGTAAATCAAGGAGACAGGTCTTAGAGACTCCAAATCTGCTAGAGCTGGAAATGTTTCCTTTTGTTTTGCTTTTTACATTTTCTAAAAAAAAAAAAAAAAAAGGAAGGATACTCATAGGTAAGACCTAAATATTCAGGGAGGAAAACATTTTAAACACTAATTCACTAACTTTCAATCAGGACTGAATAAATTCTAGTCTTTGTTTTAAGAGTATTAACAAAGGGATAAAATAAAAAGGATGAGCTATTACTCATCTGTTCATATGTGACTGCTAACATCACTT
This sequence comes from Ailurus styani, assembly GCA_002007465.1. NCBI lineage: Eukaryota > Metazoa > Chordata > Mammalia > Carnivora > Ailuridae > Ailurus > Ailurus styani. The sequence goes on along the minus strand of LNAC01000321.1, from coordinate 2,327,388 downwards.
TTAAAATTACAAAATGTTAAGTTTCAATATCAAAAAAATTAGTAAATGTGAGATGCTTCAAAGTAATAATTCCTAACTCTATTGAAGAGGAAATGGAGTAAAGCTCACAAACACCACTGATGTACAATTTCCGGATTGGTTGTGTTTAAGTGATTGAACACATACAAGGGAAATCCTTAAAAAAAAAAGAATATTTTTTTTCCTGCAAGAAATGCACAACACATCTTAGTCTTGAGGAGATCCTGCCTTTTGCATATGCTGGGTCACTCACAGGGTGCAGTTAGCTCATAGCATCTTTAAAAGACACGGCAGCCAAATCTAATCAAGCTGAGATTATCACAGAAAGCAAAAGGAATCACCCCTATTTTATCTAAGAGTTAATTCTGAGGAAACAGAAAGAGGGGGAAATGTACCTTGCACATTATGAGTAAGATAACTAGCTACCTTGCTAGTGAAGTCCTTCAGATATTAAAGTCCTTCATCTTCATTCTTCTTTCCTACCAGATTTAATATAACCTAAGAACTGCATAGCACAGTTAGAGAAATAATAATGTACTTAAAGGCCCTGTCTGTCAGTACAGATTATGACCCTACCTAGGGTTTAGAACCTGGCCTTTTAATTAATTTGCAAATACTTTTTTTTTTTACAGCTATAGTTTATATATTGTAATGAATTAATTTCAATATGACTTATTATAGATTATCAAGCATATTCTGTGACAATGGAAAGGGTAAATGATTGCACTTCCAGCACTCACTCAACTTCATTAGACAAACTACACAAGTCAGTAGTTGATGTGCACTTGCACCAGGGATCCTGAGCACCAATGAGCCTGAAAGGCTTCCAGCCACTCCTTTGTCACTTTAATTATTTGCATATTAAGATCTCCTCAGGCAGGCAATGCTTCAAACGCTAGGCCAAACAGCCCCTTCAGAAATCATTAAGCCCAGTGTTGCCAAATATTTTAGTTGTCATACAATTTTGATAACTAACAAAATAACTTAAAGTCTATTATTCCAAACCTGTCAGAGTGAGGACAAAGAAGGAGGTATTGAGCTATGGCCACAGGCTACCAGTACAAGCTGGAAGTGGTGTAGATTTGAAATACATAGAAATATTTTCCTGGGAATAACAACAGGAAATAACAATACCTACCACCATAAAGCTGTGGTAAAATAAAGACTTTAACAAGTCAAGTCACATAGTAGACACTCAATTAATACTAGCTATCCTTTGCCACCGTAATTAGTGACAGAGGCAATGTCAAGAATCATATTCCTCATTCACATACCATTGCTTTTCAATGGGTTAATTTGGTTTCCTCAAACTAAACTGCAGGACCAGAAAAAAAAGAAGAAAAAAAAATGGTCTTGTTTTGCCAAAGCACAGTGTTTTGTCTACATGCTAATTAAGTCTGCCAATCTATTGTCTATGTTTCCAGAAGGCAAATGATAAATGTTGGGTCCGAGAGAGCACCGAGAATTGTGCTAGAGACACAAAAAATGTTCAGTAATTGGTTATTTCTTGTTGATTTTTGAGTAAGCTCCAAATATGAAGGACTCAATATTAAAGAATCAAACAGGCTTTGATGAGTGAGATCAATCAGAGATGGTTACCATCCTGGAGGTGAATTTAAATTCTTGGGTCCTTCAAATTTACACCAAATGTTTATGCAACATAATGAACTGATGCTCTTCTCTGTGAATGGCAACACCATGGGACACTTGTGCTAAGCTCTGTCCTCTTCTACTCCCACACTTTACATACCCTTTGAATAAGAGATAGGAAATCATATGGCCAGACTGTCTGTCACAGAATTAATCTGCTTACAGGGCAGGATTTGATATAGGGGATAATAGAAAAGAAGATGCCACAACTATTCCAATGAAGTCATCTTCTAACTATATCTTTTCATGTAAAAAAAAAAAAAGAGGGAGGAGGAGTGAAATTATAAAATTAGAGGCTAAAGAGAGAGAAGAAACAACATTTATTGTTTATATCCAATAAATGAAAAATTACTTTAGAAAAGAAAGAAAAATCTGACTACAGTGTATAATTCTATTATTAATACAGTAATTCAAGGCCTTTGTGTATATGTGAAAGAAAAGTTAAATTTACAAAAATGTCAAGTGTGGCATTTTATAATCTTAAATATTTTAAGGGTATGACTACTACACTTTGGCCAATTGTCATTTACAATTTAAATACAAAAACGTAGGAGTAGGCAATACCTGAAAAATTTACCATTCCTAAAATTCAGTAATTTTACAGTTCTGACTCAAAGGAGCAGCTTTTAAAACACTAGTCTGTATTAGAGCCGTGAGACTCCCTGAGAACAGATTATGCCAGGGCTCAGCAAGGGGAAACAGGCTTGGCCTAAGGGCTAAACGAATAAGCATGCCGAGGCCAGAGGTTCAGTCAAGGGTCAAGCTCCTAGGTAAGACAAGAATCTCCACCCAAAGCCTCCAGGTAAACCTGGGGCCCAGACAGAAAAAATACTGACTTACCCACGGGATCACCACACTAAAATAGAGGGGGCAGCCTTGGAGTTGGATAAAAAGTTAAGTGGACTACGAGAAGAACCAGAACTCCAGAAGTCAGTTCTCAGGAAGGGACCTTCTGATGGGTGAAATGAATGACGACAGAAAATACTTGTTTTAGGGGCGCCTGGGTGGCTCAGTGGGTTAAAGCTGCTGCCTTCGGCTCAGGTCATGATCCCAGGGTCCTGGGATCGAGTCCCGCATGGGGCTCTCTGCTCAGCAGGGAGCCTGCTTCCTCCTCTCTCCTCTCTCTGCCTGCCTCTCTGCCTACTTGTGATCTCTCTCTCTCTGTGTCAAATGAATAAATAAAATCTTAAAAAAAAAAAAAAGAAAATACTTGTTTTAAAATTGCATCAAGCTAACTGAAAAATAAAGATTAGGAAAAGGCATTCACAATTTATAACAACTTTTTAAAGCTTGAACACTAGAATTTTCTTGGGAAATTGAAATGACTGCATGCAACTGACAGACTATAGAGGAAAAGCAAGAAAAAAAATCCAATAAATCGGTAAATCAACAGGGCTGCCTTTAGATAATTTGCTACCACCACTTTCCCTTGAATGCTTCCAATGGATCCATAGTTTATTCATTTATTTAGCAAAAAGCCTTGTTGTAGGAACAAACTTGCAGTACATAAGGCACGAAAAGGTCAGTAAGACTGAAACAAAATGAGTGAAGTATGAGGCAGTTGGGGGCCATAGGCAGAGAAAGCTGCCAAGTTATGTGGAACTCGAGTAAGGAGTGATTTAGGGATTAAATCAAGGGCTATTCCAGTCATCTTGTTACTGGATGACGATGGCTTGATTAGAGTGTTAGCTGTGGTAATGGAAAAACACAGAAATTGAGAATATGTTTTGAAAGTGGACTCCTGTGGTCTTTCAGTTGCTGGATCCCATGTATGCACTTGTATTTTAGGGAGGGGATCCGGGAGGAATTAAAAACAATTATGAAGTACCGGGTTTGAACCACTAGGTGTATGATAATGGTATTTATTCAGAAGGGATTTCTGCAGAAATTATGAGTTTGGAAAGGGAAAATGGACAGCTCTGTTTCCTGAGAAATCTGAAATAACTCTCAGATATCCTAGTGGAAATGTCAAATAGGTGGTCAGTTATGTAAATTAGGAGCTCATCGTAGAGATCAAGATTACAGATATACATCTGAGATTCATCAGTATATAAATGGTATCCAAATCCACAATATGATGGACAGAGTAAGTCTTATTAAAATGCAACTGGGCTCTTAGCACAGAAATGCTATCATGTTCACTCATACTGCAATTCATGCCTGATTTTATGAATAACACAATACAGGATTTGGTAATAATTTATTGTTTCAGAGCAGTTATATTTTTAAGTGCTGAGAACCCACAATAATTAGCAGCAAATAAAATGTATATTTAAAAATGCTTTGGGGAAATATACCTTACTACTTAGTGTTCCAAATGGCACTATTCTTATAAGTAACAAATGTGACCCTTTGGCTATAATATTGAAAAAAGAAATTAGGAAAAACAAAGTAAACTCCTTTAAAGACTTATTTTCAAATGTCACCATAGCAATAAATTATTGATTTCCACATCTAAAATTAATGTTTTTATTTATGAAGTAACTTTTAACTTTCAGTAACATAATATATAACTTTGCTTTAACAGACCATTTTATTTTAAAGAATTATAGAGTTTGAATGAACCCAATTAAGTGTGCTCTGTGTGTCTTCTCTGTCGGCCCCTTACCAGAGCTCACAATGTGAGTTCTGTTCTACTTGGTATCAGGGAAAACCACACAGGAACACAGAGAATACTGCCTGCTCTTTTTTTTTTTTTTTTTTTTTTTAAGGGGCTTTTCTCTTTCTAATGCCNTGTGGTCACATAGAACACAGCATCATTTATACATCTCCTAACTGGCCCTAGGCCATTGTCTGAACTTGCATTTCCTTACTGGTAAATGCATTTCACTTTTATTTGTGCTCTTCAATAGATTCAGTTACTAATACCTACAGATGTGAACTATGAAAAATTATCTAGGCAGGTAGAAGGAATTAAAATTAGAGATAGTTCAGTAGCTTAGCAGGAAGAGGGAGGGAGGCCCAAACTACCATGAAGAAGGAATATTTTGTGAAAATGAACAAAGCCCCATGTTCTCTTCTGAATAATAAAAACACTCATACACATACCTACATGAAACAGGGATTTTATTATCAATTTTCACATATTGTACTTTTATTAGTACCTATTCAAGACTAAGCTAATTTAAAAGCACTTGAAACCTTAGGCAGATTTTTTTTATTATTATTATTTTTAAAGATTTTATTTATTTATTTGACACAGAGAGAGATCACAAGTAGGCTGAGAGGCAGGTAGAGAGAAAGGAGGAAGCAGGCTCCCTGCTGAGCATGGAGCCCAATGTGGACCTCGATCCCAGGACCCTGAGGTCATGACCTGAGCTGAAGGCAGAGGCTTTAACCCACTGAGCCACTCTGGCAGATGTTTTTAAATGCAAAAAAAAAAGTTCAAAAACCTCTGCATCATATACTACCTACTATAAATAAAATAAGACTCAGTTCTTCCTCTGTCTTAGAACACATACATTTATACATGAGCTGCCTGTACCAGAATCATGGTCATCATTCTTTGGGGCGATTCATTGTTCTCTGCTTTGTTAGAGCTTTAGGACATGCATTTTTTTTCTTTTGCCTAATTTTAACTGTTCTGTCCATTTAATGTTATAATACATCTCTTCCAACACTAGATTCCTATAAGTTGGCTCATTCGGTTACTCTTAAAATTTGGGGAAATAAGGGGAACAAGGGTGGCTCAGTCGGTTAAGCATCCTACTCTTGGTTTCCACTCAGGTCATGACCTCAAGCTCCATATGGGACTCCACACTCAGTATGGAGTCTGCTTGACCCTTTTCTCCCCTCGCTTGTGTACACACACACACACACTCTCTCTCAAATAACTAAAAAATTAAAATCTTAAAAAATTTTTGAAGAAATAAGATTTTGAAAAACTGGTGGTCTTCACTAAACGTCAACATAAGCATACTCCATGACCTAGACTTTCCATACTTAAGTACAGACCCCATAGAAAAGACCAAATGGCATGCACTATAATAAATGTTATGAGGAAAAATGCTATTCATAATAACACAAAACTGGAAACACCTTAAATGTGTCCAAGTCATGAACAGAATGATAAAATGATCACACAATGGAAACTGTACTACAATGAGCATGAACAATCTACAACATTATGCAACAATATGGAAAAATCTCAAGAATAGATTGTTGAATGACAGGCATCAGATAGAGATTATCAGAGTGAATGTTTTCATTATATAAAATACTAAAACCTTATCTTAATGACTAATAAAAGATTTGATAAAATATATGGAAAAATTTGGATAATGTGAACATTTATGATTTGTTTCAGAGAGGTAAGTCTTTATTGGAAACAGGTACACAAGGTGGGTTCTCCTAAAAATTTGCTAAAATTTCAAGTTAAATTCTAAATTCTACCCTTCATATGCAGATATTTTTTTAAAGACTGTATTTATTTGTTGTAGAGAGAGAAAGAAAGATTACATGAGCAAGGGGAGGGGCAGAAGGAGAGGGAAAGAGAGAATCCCAAGCAAACTCCACACTGAGGGTGGAGCCTGATGTGGGGCTTATTGTGGGGCTCCATCTCACAACCCTGAGATCATGACCCTGAGATCATGACCTGAGCCAAAATAAAGAGTCAGCCACTTAACTGACTTTGCCACCCAGGTGCCCTGACTAAGGAGATTTTTTAGATGACTGTTCTTTGGTTGGTTTGTTTGGTGTGTTTGTTTTCTTCTTTCTTCTTATACCCACCGTCATGCTTGGGCCCTATTTTCAGTTACATAACAAAATAATTCTCCATAACAGTGTAGAACTGGTAGCTGACTTAGTGTCATACAAATAGCTGGTTTGCTTTGTAACCTAAATTGTACATTTGCCAAGAGCAGAAAAGTAGAAGCCATTTCTATATACAGCACTGCTGCAAAGAGAAAGAACATTCTGAGTGGAGTTGATTGCTCACTCTGAGTAATAGTAGTAGGCAAGCAAGGGAAAACAGAGCTGAAGTTTGGAAGATCTTGAATAATTGTAGGTTTCCAAGTTTGGATGACATTCTCTACGCAGTGGTGAACAGAAAGCTTTTACTTAAGGATCATAAACTGAAGATACCATTTTGAGTGTGCATGCTAGACTAGAACCTGGAAAATCAGTGCTAAGAGGCCAGTTAGCAAGGTGCGTATGAGGGGATAAACCCTGAACTAGAATGATGGTAGCACCAATAGAAAATAGGGATGCCTATATGTGAAGAAAATTTAGACAAAGATAATCTACTGATCTTAGAAATTGACAGGGTAAAGGGAGTTGGAAAAAGGGTCTAACGTGACTCAATTTTGGGAACAGAATGAGATCTTGACAGAGAGAGAAAAATGTTATGGGTCACTTGGTTTGAGAAGACAATGAAAAAAATGACAAAATGAATAGCTAAAGGTGAAGGTCAATGCAGGAACAATATAAGTACAAGGCTCAGATATCATATATTCAATGTTTCTGTTTTTTCCAATATATTAAAAAAACTAAGGGGTGTACAGTTACAGTGAAAAAACATGAGAAGTTTTAGAAATGTTAAATACTAACAAAATTAAAACTTTTTCTCTGTGGAAATAATGGGTAAGAGAATATGCAAATCTCATATCTGACAAGACTTGCATCCAGACTATATAAATAACTCTCGAATCTCAACATTAATCAAATCTCCAATTCAAAAATGGGCAAAAGAATCAAACAAACATTTCATCAGATAGAATATACAGATGGCAACTAAACACAGGAAAAAAAACTGTTTAACATCATTAGCCATTGGACTGGGTATTGTATGTAAGTGATGGATCAGTAATTCTACACCTGAAACTAATATTACACTGAATGTTTACTCACTGGCATCTAAATAAAAACTTGAAATGACAAAAAAATATCACCTTGAAGAAAAACATACCATTAGCCATCAGGAAAATGCAAATTAATATTACAATGAAATACCACTATATAATAGTAGAATTATTAAAATAAGAAGTACTGATAATACCAAGTACTGGCAAAGATGTGGAACACTAACACATTGCTGTTGAAAATGCAAAATGTTATAGTTACTCTAGAAATAGGTTTGGTTATTTCTTATAAAGTTAAATATAAATTTACATTTACCATATGACCAAGAAATTCCACTCTTAAGTATTTACCTTAAGAAAAAGGAAAACATCTATCCATAAGAAGATTTACATATGAATATATACGGCTGCTCTATTCATAATCATCAGTGACAGGAAACTTAAATGTTCTTCACCAGGTAAATGGATATACAAACTGTGGTACATCTCTTCAATGAAAATACTGCTATTCAGCAATAAAAAAGGGGAGTGAACTATTGACACACACAAAGGGCATGAATTTCAAAGGCAGTGCTGAGAGAAAGAAACCAGTACCAAATGGTCGTATAGGGCATGATTTCACTTATAAAATATTTGCAAAAAGACAAAACTCTAGTGACAGTGGACAGTTCAGTGGATGCCAGTGGTTAGAGGGAGAAATATGTACCTACAAAGTGAAAGCATAGGATGTTTTCTGGGTGATGGAAATGTTCTTTAATCCTGATTGTGGTGGTGGCCACACAAACCTATTCATGTGTTAAAATTCACAGAATTCCCTACTCCATCCCCACAAGTCATTTTTATGTTAACTTAAGAAAACAATTTTAATAATGACATCTGTAAGGAAACACAAATGCAAAGCAAGTGTTTCAATGTTAGCATTATAGTGCATTCTGAGTCTTATAATAGTGTAAGTATTGAGTCTCTAACAGGACTTCTAAAAATTCAACAACAGCCCAAGTTACATAATAGAAAATCTTCAGTATTCCTTTTAAGAAGACATTAAAAAAGAGGCTAGAATCTTTTCTACCCAATAAGTATAACTAATTTGTACCATACTACCCAAAATATTTAATGCAAAATTAGTTATCAAATCTATTAGCAAATTTATATGGGTACCAACTGAGATGCCCAACCCAGCAGGGCTTCTTAGGAAATTAAGGAATAGTCAAGAGACTAAACAAAAGATATTCATATAAATAGATCATGGGATGGGTTTTGTTCCTACCTTTACAATTATTTGTAATCAGTTCTGATAATTTGAATATGTTCTCTTGATGAACAGGGATAGTAATAACTCATCAGTGAATAACATTTTGTCAATTTTGTCAAAATGGGACTCATGAGTACAACTTGGACCTTTCAGACAATTAATTGACTTTGTAATTTTGAAAGATATGATGCTCACTTTCTTTTTGTGTGGGTTTAAAAAAACAATTCTGCTGCCTGAATTTCATGAGGAAAGAACAACCACAACAAAATCAATCCATGGTTTCTTTTCAAACTAAGGCAACCTTTTCAAAAAGTCTAAGTGATCAGACTGGTTTCATGTGTAATAATGGTGTTGAATTAAGATGGGAATCACTGGTATAAGAAGTCAGAAAATCTGGATTTGAAGGATGCTGATAAACTAGATAATCTCAGGTAAACTCTTAAATCTCTTTGGGACTCAGTTTACTCATTTGTAAAATAGAGTGTCTGGATTGGATACATTGTCTTAATCTTTCCTATATCCTCCCTCTCCCTCTCTCTCCCCCACTGTGTGTGTGTGTGTGTGTGTGTGTGTGCGCGCGCGCGCACGCGCGCGCGCGCGCGTGTATCTGTCTGTCTGTCTTAGATTCTTAGATAGGGCTCAATACCAGGTCTGAGTTACAGCTTGGAGATCTATCTTTTTAAAAAGGAGCCCTACTGATGCTCAGCCATGTGGTCCTTAGATCACACTTCAAGAAACGCTGAACTAGAGAGGCAGTCCCTCCTTCTTGCAGCTCTAACACTCTATGATTTAGTCAATGCCTTTGTAGCCTACTTTTATATTGTCCTTTCCTGCTCTTTAGCAGTGTGGATCAGGCTACTAGATTTGTCCTCTTTCATATCAGAAAGGCAAAGAAATTACTAGGGTTTCCCTTTGATCTGTATTTTCTGTTAATAATACAGATAACCTCAGACAACCCAGGGAGAGCTTACTTTTCACAACTGCTTTCAGATGGGGTATCTTCTACTCTGCAGTCTCACCTTCCCTATAATTTTTGTAATTCAAACAGGGCTCATAAACCACAATTGATCTTAAAGGAGTCACCTTTTAGATTGCCTCCTCAAAAAGACTGAAACTACTAAGTGCGAGATGGGATAATACGATATAGACGAAAATCTAGTTATATCCTTAAATTAAGATTGTATTTAGGCAAACTAAAAGGCCTACCAAAGAAAATTATGTTTGACCTTTACTTTCAATTTCTTACATAATTCTGCCTTGTTTTTCAACAATAAAGAAAAAATTACATTTAAAATATTTTGATATTTAGTTAAGGGAATTCTACTATTGGTTCTAAAAGGAGGTTTTAATTTTACTTCAAAAGTAAATTTCAGTGATTAATCTTATCCTGTGACTTAAAAAATGTAAATGTTTCCAATAATAATGATAATTGACATGCCAGTAGATGACATTTGCTTTGAGAATATTAAAATTCTCTGAGGAAATATGGGTATAAACATTCAAAATTAAACTTTGAGATAATTAATTATTTTAATTCTAGGTGAATAATAAATCTCCAGAATTAAAAATATTCTTTAAGTGCTAGAAAAATCAACATAATCACATTCATTTATGCTGCCCAAATGTACATACTGTGTGGAAGAACCTTGAAGCAGAGGGCTGAAATCTAGCATTTCAGCCAAAATCAGATGAGAGTAGTAGGTTAGAATTCAAAATCTTTCCCTTAAAATATAGGCTGTTTGGGGCAGATAATTTAAGCTTGCTGAGTTCCATTTTCTTTATCTATAAAATAGGGATGACTTTGGGCACATCACCAAATCTCACTGTGTTAATTCCTTAAATTAAACGAGGGTAGTTAAAGGCCTCTGTTAATCCCTATGTACTAATATCTAAATTGTGGTGCTTGAAAACATTTAAATATTCTCTTCACATCTGCTAAATATGAGAAGCTATCAGCCACTGTAAACCATAAAATGAATTGCATAGCTATAGTTTTAGAAATTAATAAGAAAAAGAAGCATGTATGGTTTTAGTCATTCACAGTAATAGAATAGGTTTTATTTTTCATTTTTAAAATGTTTCGTTCCTATTTTCCTTCTGTGATCTTCTGTAATTTTGATCAAGGTTACAAACTTGAGGATCCTTTAGGTTTTTATATCCTTGGGATATGAGAAATAGTTAAGTCATTAAAAGAATAGTGTAAGAAATTGGGGGGGCAACAGATGTTGATTGTGGCAATACCTATAGACACTGATCAGTTTATGTAAAATTTAAAAATTAGATACAACTGAAATAAAACACCTGGAACAACAATTCTAAGTCAAGATCCAGAGTGCACGGTAATTCTGAGTTTACAATCCTAAAAAAGTATAAATCCTAAAGATACCCTGCAGAGCTCCATCACCTTAACTATCTTTTGCTCTGTGAAAAGAAGTCCACCTTGGTTATTACTGTATGCCCAGAGGAAAACACAATGCCTGCTACTTAATAGGTGTTAATTTTCTATAATTGAAGAATGAACTAATGAACAATGTACAACAGTTCTGTGGAAACAAAAGAACTGCATAATCTTAGTGTTATCTACTTATAGTCAAGAGAGAATCCAACTGAATATTCTGAAGATTGGCATAAGGAGATCATATTACACTTCAAAATATGACTGAGATCAATCATTTATTTAACTGTAAACTGAACATCTTCTTTGCATTTGGTTAAGGCTGTATAACATAACAGTTTAGGGCAGGAATAATGTTTGAGTCAGGTAAGAATAGGTAAGAATTCAGGCTGTCCTCTGTACAAACATTGTTAACTTGGGCAAGTAATTTTATCTTATTGAGGCTCATTTACTTATAAAATTAGAAAAATGAATTTTAACTTACGGTGCTACTGTAAGATTGAAATGTCATAATTTTTTAAAACATTAGCATGGTGGCAAGCACATAGCAATTGATTAATAAATAATTGTTAGGACAGCTATTAAAAATTACTATTTACAGGGGTGCCTGGGAGGCTCAGTCGGTTAAGTGTCTGCCTTCAGCTCATGTCATGATCCCAGGATCCAGGGATCAAACCCCATGCTGGGCTCCCTGCTCAGCAGAGAATCTTCTTCTCCCTCTGCCTGTTGCACCTCCGCCTGCTTGTGCGCGCTCTCTCTCTCTCAAATAAATGAAAAATAAAATTAAAAAAAAAATCACCACCTACATAATTCACAGTTTTCCCCAATAGGCTGTCACTTTAATAATAAGAAACAAAATGATTCGTCTTTATCTTGTAGATATTTTTCGAGACATAAAGAAGTCACTTTGCTTTTTAAGTCCTCCTTGCTTATTTTGTATTGCTAGCAAGATTAATAATGTCCTTTTCTTACAGCAGGCAAATATTAATCCTCTTTCATACAAATTCAAGCTCCACCTCCTCTATGACATTTGGAAGAATTTCATTCCATACTGTCTCTTCCCCCTTTTACCTCCCACCATTATCACACACTTATTTTAGCAGGTTGTGTTTATGCTGATTTTATCTCTGCAACTACACAAAGAGCTCCTAAGGGTATAGGTCATGCACAACAATTATACTGTTTTGTCCTTCTTCTCTATACTCCTAGTGCTGTCCTCTTTTAATATTAATTGTTTCATGCAATATGCAAATTGTTTCTTTCCCCTTTTCATCAAATAAATTGCATGTCAGGACTGTGAGGAACTTCACCTTCTACTTCTTTGCCTTACTTGTACATGTGTGTATCTAGTCTAACAAAAGGCTGCTACAAGTATGTGAGGAATCAAGAGATAACTATAGATGACCACTCAATTGATAACCCCCTACTTGCTAAGAAATAGGCATCTTAACTTCCTTTTCTCGCACAGTTGGGTCCAGAGGAAAACGGATGGCTACTATGTACATATGGGCTCCCCTCTCTGGTGTGTCCGGGGTCTAGGCTTCAGAGGCAAGCAAGGAGGGGTGGGACCTATGACCAAGTGGAGAGGATGTGCTCTGCTAAAAAACATCCAAATAAGAAGAGAGATGGAAAACTAAGAGAAAAAAAATCAGTACACCAGGCAAACTAACCATTTTTGTGTTCCCTATCTGCCTGAAGACTGCCAGTTTTCTTCCTATGCACAGATATATACTTCTTGAACTTCTGAGAACAAGGTCTCAATCCTTCTAGAAAAATGGATATCCTAGGTCAGTCTTTATTTCAAATAGCTTGTCATTGTGTTTTCATGACTATATTTATATCCGCCATATATAACATGTCTTCATTTGGATTTAAAAATACCATTCCTGAAATGATATCAAATCACATTTTTTCTTTGTTTTTTGGGATGGGATCAGTAATTTTAGTGATCTAATTATTTTCTGTGAGTTCAGATATAAATATGTATGTGCAAAATTTATTTAAATGTAATTACATTTCTATGACTCAATATATAATTTATATATTTATTATAAATTAATATTTCCATATAGTTAATATACTTAAAGCAGCATAAGTACTAATAATAATACTATAAAGATACTTATAAACAAAATTTATATGCTAAATTGTAATTTGTTATATATTAAATATAAATTATATATATACATTTATAATTTAATTTCCTGTATCTCTAAGTTGGAGAAATGTTTTAGGCCAACAAATATGTATAACTGCCTACAATATGCAAGGTTAACTTGCTAGACACTGAACATGTTCATGTGGGTTAGAAAGCAGCACTTGAGAAATTTTTATTATGCAGTGCTTGATGTTGGATTATTTTAGTCAACTTAGATTTTGACAGTTGTATTTAAATCAGCATAGAGAAGTTTGTATTTGATTTCAACTTTACTGTTGAAGAGTTCCTCACACAGTCATTTAACCAAATATTACAGACAAATTGAGAATAGGTTGGCATTCTGAATACTTACAACTAAATTCTATTCAATTAGCTAGGTGCTCTAAAAATTCAACAGGACAAAATTATCAGCAAAATGCCTTCTGCCTAGTAAGAAGTATGATGGTATCTCACTTTGGTGAAAACTCCAAGAGCCCTTTTTCCTTTTTGTGAAAAAATTAATTTTTCATAAAAATGCAATTAAGCATTCATATTCTATTTCCAAAGACTCATAAAAAAATCATACTTTATACTTCCAATATGATCTTGCTTATTGTATATGGATAAAAATTTTTATACAATGTATTATCTTACAAAGCTGAGACTGGGTCAAATTTTTATTTTTCCAAATGCATCTTTCTATTTATTTACATTGTCATTTTATTTTATTTTATTTNTTTATTTCACAGAGGGAGAGAGATCACAAGGAGGCAGAGAGGCAGGCAGAGAGAGAGAGGGGGAAGCAGGCTCCCCGCTGAGCAGGGAGCCCGATGCGGGCCTCGATCCCAGGACCCTGAGATCATGACCTGAGCCGAAAGCAGAGGCTTTAACCCACTGAGCCACCCAGGTGCCCTACATTGTCATTTCAGAGGTATATTAAAAATATTTTAAAACATTGAACTTTGGAAACTTACATGTAATTGTCTATCAAAATAATAGCAAGCATACTCACAACAAATACATTATTGAAAATAAATTTCAATAATTTATTATATGATTTATTTATAATAAATTATTTATAATGAATAATTAATAATAATTTATAATGAATGATTTATTAAATGATTCATAGAAATCATTTTTACAAATCAAGAAATCCAAACTATGAAAATAATTGATCTAATGTTGGAACTCAAATACTTCCACTATTTTGCTTTTCTATTTAATATCAGTGTTGACTTTGTAGTCGAAATGCCAAATTATATTTCTATAAAGACTTCCTCACTTTAAGAATTTCTCTTCATTTTGTAAGCTAAACAATGTTGAGTTGTTATCTTAACTCATAACTTTGTTTTCTGATGAAGCAAAACAGAGGGAAATTAAGGAACTGAGATAGCAGTATAATAAACAAGATATAAAGAAAAATAAAGTCAACTAGATGAAAAACACCAAAAGTACAGTACCATTTTTATAATTATGTAAGCTTATCGCAATGCCTAGTCATGTGTTAGTTATATGGTAGGATGTTCTATAACTATGTTTTGAATGGTTTATTGATCAGAGACATATTTCAGCCGCACTGAGAAAGACAGTAGCATGTTGATGAACGGAAACTATTTTACGTCTTAAAAACATGCTTGTCAGATGATACGCTTTGTAGACTATGAATATATAACTGAATCATAGTGATGGGTTGCATGAAATAGATGAATGTCAGAAAGACCTTTCTCTCATAGTTCACATCATTTTTCAAACCAACATTCTTTCCCCTTCTCTTCTTGTTACCCCCACTCCTGGGCAGATGTAAAGATTTCAGGGAATCAGAAAGATTCTTAACATGGACACAACACACTGAACCCATCAAAGCAGATGACTAGTTCTCAAGTATGCCACTCTTTGAAGTGGCAAATAAGAACAATGACAATGGTAAAATAAAAATAAACATGCACTTAAAAAAATTATTTTAGGAGGAAAGATAGTGGACTGGTCTTTGATTAGGACACTCAATGTCATAACACGTGCCTTTGTCCTGACCAAGGAAAGGAAAAGTGAATTAGTCAGCTGTATGTTAGAATCTCTGGTAATGAAACCAGGAACATTCGATTAAGAACATGTCCCACCATACAGCAGAGATTAACGGGCTTTTTCAGAAGAAAACACGTTAGCTATGCCCAATGGAGGGTTCATTCAATACAGCAACTTGGGCCAAAAACTTTCTAAACCTCAGTGAAGATGTCAAAGGTGCTAATGGATTTACACAACTCTTTTGACCACATGTTTTCTGGAGTTCTGAAATGAAACCAAATTTGATTTGACTAATATTGGAAAAGAATTAAAATTTTTAGAAAAAAGTACAAATCAAGATATATTTTACCTGTTCTATTGAAAAAATTTAACCTTATTTTGTGGGTTTCACTGGCAATTTGCTAGGTTTTACACCTGAGAAGCATTTAGCCCTAGAAGTGATGAATTAAATCACTACAATTTCTGAATAGTATTTTTTATAGTGATAGTAAGAAGGAAATAATTTATTACATTAGGGAGACATGCAATAACATTTTTGTATAAGTAAGAAAAAGAGACAGAATAAGTTTTAACAGATTTAAGTGATTCAATGTGCTTGACATTTATGAATATGTAATCGTTATTATAAAAATAAATAATGCCATTTTTACAAGGAAATACAGAAATCTGGTATAGAAATCCTTATCAGAATATTACTAGAAATTTCTAAATACAAATTCATGGTAATCCACAGTGAGTTGATTTCTTTACTTTGGTTATTGATTTGGAATTCTATTATGTTACCAGTCCTTCCATATTCTACATTGTTAGCCATTTTAGACTATTTTGTAAGTGAAACACAGCTAAAAATTACCCCAATCTACCTTGTTCTTATGAAATGGCAGAGAATAAATGGCTGAAAAAGAGTTGCTCAAATTTTATAGAAGTTTCACTGTCTACCACAAACTCCCCAGGTTCAACATATATCTTGAAATCCACATTTAGCTGCCTAAATCACATTTCTTTAAATGGTGTTAATTTAGGCATTAATCTGATAACCATTACAAACAATTTAAAAAATGCATATAAATCATGAAAATCATTCTATCATCCATAATGATCCACAAGATCTTTATATTTAGAGGATATGTAAAGGAATTGTTATGTATGGTTTTAAAAATTATTTGGGGGATATCTCAAAGCAATATATATATTTTTTAAATGTACTATTAATTCTTCTTGATATTACTTAGAGTTATAGTCATGTAGAACCTAAAGGAACTGTTACAGGTTAAACTGTACCCCACTCCCTGCCTCCTTCCCCTAAAACGAACATTGTAGTATATGATCCTCAGTACTTCAGAATGTAGACTTAAGAGGAAACAGGTTTTTTGCAGAGGTAATCAAGTTAAAATTATTTCGCTGGGTAAATGTGAGTCCAGTATGACATATAAAGAAGGGGAATTTGGACACAGACATGCACAGAGGAAAGACAATGTGGTAACACAGAGGGAGAAGATAGCCATGTGACTACAGTGATGCATCCACATACCAAGGAACACCAAGGGTTGGCAGTAAAAGAAGGTGGAAGAGGCAGAGAAGGATTCTCTCTAGAGTTGTCAGGGACAAGATAGCCATGCCTACGCCTAGATTTCAGAGTTCAAGCCTCTAGAACTGTGACAAATCTATGTTGTTTTAGCCCACTCATGTACTTTGTACTAAAAGTTTTAGTACTTTAGTACTGTAGCAGTAGGAGACTAATACAGGAACTTATGATCCCATAAGTCAAAAAACTGATGTTTAAGAAATGAATGAGGTGGGTGCCTGGGTGGCTCAGTGGGTTAAAGCCTCTGCTTTCGGCTCAGGTCATGATCTCAGCGTCCTGGGATCGAGGCCCACATTGGGCTCTCTGCTCAGCAGGGAACCTGCTTCCTCCTCTCTCTCTGCCTGCCTCTCTGCCTACTTGTAATCTCTCTCTGTGTCAAATAAATAAAAATCTTTAAAAAAAAAAAAAAGAAATGAATGAGGTGTCTTGCTGCCCAAGATCACCAGCTACTTGAGACAGAACTCTAGAAACAAGACCCTGGTCTTCATGACTACAAATTCATGGCTGCCTCTTCCCTACCTTAGAGAATGAAAGATTGAAAACTCTCAATCTTAAAAGGCTCATCAAAAGTTCATTACTTTAAGCCATTTTAGAGTCTTTTGTTAAAACTGAAAATAAACATTAATATTCTGCTTCTATTCTCTTTCCAAGCAGCCATGCTCCAATTTCTAAAGCTGTATTTTCTTTTTTTTTTTTTTAAGATTTCTTTATTTTAGAAAGAGAGTGTGAGTGGCGGGGGAGGGGTAAAGGAAGTGCTAGTTGTTGGGGGGAGAGAGACAGAGAGACAGAGAGAGAAGGAGACTCCCTGCTGAGCATGGAGTCCAACTCAGGGCTCCATCTGAGGACCCTGAGATCCTGACCTGAGCTGAAATCAAGAGCCGGATGCTTAACCAAAGAGACACGCAAGTTCCCCTAAAGCTGTGTGTTCAATCTTCAAGATAAAATTAAAACTTCTTATTAACCTATTTGATACTTGATTTTTATCAAATGATTCATTTATTATTACATGCAAAGTGATGTGATATTTAGAAGTTATTAAAATAGGCACCTGGCTAGCTCAGTTGGTAGAGCATGTGACTTTGGATCTGAGAGTCATGAATTTAAGGGCCATGTTGCAGAGCCTACTTAAAAAAATTATTGAAACAGAATGAAGAGGAAGTATTATGAAAGTATTATGAAATACCAGAAACATCTCATTTTTTATTTCACTTGTAAAAGTAATTATTTCTTCCAATTAATTTGGAAGCTTCATGAAGGCAGACAAAGTTTTTGTACCTCTAACATCCAGCACTATGCCGAACACAAAATTGGTATTCCAAAATGGATCAATGCATACATTCAGTGAGCATTTATTTAGCCATTACTGTGTGCTAGACATTACTCTGGATGCAGGGAATAAACCAACGAAGGAAACACATGAAAATCCCTGCCATTACTGATATAATGAAGAGAGAGAGAGAAGAAAGAAAATAAATATATTATATGGTACACTGGAATGTGATAAGTACTAACAGAAAGATAAGGCAAGGGGCAAGGATTAAGGAATACTGAGGGTTGCTGCCATTTTTATTAGGGCTGTAAGGGCTGTTAGGGCTGTTGAGTATTTCAACTTGACATTGACATTTGAGCAAAGACTTAAAGAAAGTGTGTTTGAGCTGCTGTAAGCTTGAAAACCTAGTTGCATCTTTTCATTGTCAATAAATAAGATGATATTACTTCCTGGTTTGCCTGGATGGTCTGAGGTTGTATGTCTCTTATCCTAGTGCACCTATTAGTAGCTTCCCCTTTAACTCTTAGTGGTGTCTCATATTGAATGATAAATTACATTGTCAGACTACTTAGATCATCATCTCTACACAATATGTATTAATGTTAAACAAATGAGCAAAAAAAAAAAAAGAGTATCTCCATCTCATGTCTCATCACTTGTTATTTGTCAAATTGTTTAACCTCTGAGTACAGCAAGATGGCCGTCAATCCCAAAACTTTGAGACTAAGATTGGCTCTTAAAAGATCTGAGAAGATCTTTTAATATCCTTAGGCAGAAAGCTCAAAAGATATACTTATGATTAGCATCAACAATAACAATTTTCTCTCACTGTGTAAGTTTTATTTAGTATCCTCCTTGTCTTTCATTTCACCGCTGAGACCAACATCTTTATAGAGGTCCAGATGGTGCAGAGAGATTATAGCAATGAAAGGTAGCTCATGCTGAGGGCCTAAAGGAAGAACAAATCACGGCTTGCCTGAAAGACCAATTTCAATTACATGCTTACTATGTACTTATCAGATGGAGCACTTGCTCTGTACCATGCCTTGTGCAACTTTAGATAACATGTAAGTAGACTGGTAGTTGTATACTAAACAGGGGTGCTATGGACAATTAAAATTATTTCTACTATAAATGAGCTGCATCACATCTATTTTAGAAGTGGGGGATTCATCAAAAATGATAAACTGTACAGAAATCCCATGCTAATTATCTGAGATTGTATCTTACAGAAGGCTTTAGGGTTCCTTGTTAGAAGAGGAAACTTAGAAGCATTCCATGTTTGTCGGGCTGGCCCATCCATTTTGTGTAAGTAGGTTGTCAGAAGAAGCCAAAGACTTCACCTCAGATGTGTAATTTACTTTCCCCACCCGGTTCCGGATTTAGGAAGAAATGCTAATTGGAGTCTCTTTTTGGAGTCTGCATAAATTCAGCCCTGTCAACTTTGCCTATGCCCCTCAGCAAAGTGGAAAATGGTGATGTTCTACATACTATGCTAATATATAAATAACTTCTATGCTCATTTAGCCACTTTAGCACATCCAAGAAAATGACATTATGAATGAGCTACATTACCTAGAGGAAACAGACAGACTAAATGTGGGCTCCTACACAACTTAATATGCATCTAATGTACAACTTAAGCGGTATCTTCCACACTAAGTGACAGGCAATTTATCTCCATACATCAGTATGTGTCAGGAATATGACACAGCTGTATTGTTGAAGGAATTTGAAATTTCCAGCCATAACCAGCTTTTCCTATCTCCATTTATTAACAAGCTACTTGCAGAAATCCAATTAATTGCCACATTCATGCCTACGCTTGCCTGCATTTAATTAATTTTGTTTAAGGTTTTCCTATCCTTTATTGAAATCAATCCAAGCAAGAGGTCACTGTCTAAATGTGACAATGTTACATATGTGTGTGTATGTGCATATTTTTGTATTGCTAAAATCCCTCTATTTCTGTTATGTAAATGATCTACGTTAGTCACAGGACATTTACCTCAATTTAATATCTGTCATTTGGAGCACTTGTTTTCTGGCAAGACAAATGTCAACAGTTTTTAAAAACTAAGCATTGTTTATTGTTTAGCTAGCAGTATAAAATAAGGACATCTCACATTTTTGATATTTTCTAGAAAAGATAGTTTGTAATTCCTGTAACCCAAAGGGTTTCTGGAAAGATTGCCATATTTTATTTCATAAGGTCTTCATATTCTTGGCACAAATTCCCTACTTTTGTGTTGCAAAGCCATTTATTAACCCTAGAATGGCATTTAACCTAATGAAGTATAATCCATTTAGATGAATAATTTGTGGAAAAAACAAAGTCTTTTACATGTGAACATAGCTAAGTCTTACTGACTAAAACTGGTTTACAATAACCAACACACACAATTTCATGCAAAGAATTTCAATTTGACCCCCTAATACCAAATAACTAACTTGGCTGAATTTCTTCACAGGATTTTTAGCCCCCAAATGGACACAGCCTCCCCTTGTAGAGGACATTGGATCTACTGCCCTTCTTTTTTCTAGGTATCCTCTATCTGTGAGTGGACAGGTCACCTGTCACCAGCAGAACTGCTTATCAATTTACCTTTCACTAAATCATCACCTGCCACTGGTCCTGCCAAATGATTTTCTGTCACTATTCACAATCTTATTTAAAATATAGATACATGTTACTATATCTGGGAACAGTGAGGGGCTGAAGGAAAAACATTCTAACAATTAATAAAGGTTTTCAACAATTTAGAAAAATGACTCTTAGGTAATCTCTTAAGGCATCTTTATAGAATACAACTGTATATAAACCACATGCTGTATAATGTTAAAGATTCTCTGGATTTGACTTCTTAAGTAAATTGTAGAATGCCAAATAAGCTAAAACCAAAAATTTTTGGAGACCCTAGTTGAAATCACATAGTAGAGAATAAATACAGCATGACATTAGGATGTCTGCTTTAATGGCTCAATACTTGTTTATTTTGCCCCCGGAAATTAAACTGGTGCAAGTTTTTGTAGCTTGGTCAAATTGTGAGCAATTAACTGGTAAGCAAATGCTAATTAGAAAATTAATTTATGAAGATGACCCCCAAAATGGACAATTTCTAAATGTTCAAGTAATGACTCCCTATGGAATCCCTTCTAATATCATATTGCTTTTATGAAGCAAGACTGATTTATTATAAAGTTTCATGTCAGTAAATAGTACTTTCTTATCTCTGCTAGCAAAGCAGGCATTTTGAAAGTATGATTGTTTAGTTCTTAATATTATAGAAGTAGTTTCTGTTACAAGAATTTTATGCTGTTCCTGTCCCTTTGGCATTATTAGAGAGATATCCCATCATTTGCGTAAGTCTGAAAGTAGTAAAGGTGAAGTCTGTGTGTATAGTACTCATTATCTTCAAAAGGAAGGAAAAGAAAAGGGAAAAAAGAGAAGAGAGGCGAGGCGAGAAGAGAAGAGAAAAGAAAGAAGCAAGTCAGAAAGCCAGAAGGCTGGGAGCTCTGTGGAGGACACCAACTAGCTTGGATAGATCACTCATGCTGGGACCCTGGATCCAGGGCCAGGAAACACCATCATTCAAACTCCTGTCTCTCTGAAAGGGGGATGACCAGGACTCTTCTTCCACAAGCTATTAATGTCTTTAATTAAAACATGTTTTCCTCTGATGGAGGTTTATCAAAAATGTTCAAAATTTACCATACATATTGAAACCTTCACATAAGGTACGTTTTTCAATGTATTAATTTCCTGCTTTTGATATATAAGTCTACTTCCCTTACCTCACAGAAGAAAACTTGACCACAACCTAAGATAAAACAATTGAGGAAAAGGATGTACCAGTTTTAAACTAAAGATGGAGAGACTTTTCTCCTTCAGAAACACTTCCATGGGCGCCTGGGTGGCTCAGTGGGTTAAAGCCTCTGCTTTCGGCTCAGGTCATGATCTCAGGGTCCTGGGATCGAGGCCCGCATCGGGCTCTCTGCTCAGCAGGGAGCCTGCTTCCCCTTCTCTCTCTGCCTGCCTCTCTGCCTCCTTGTGATCTCTCTCCCTCTGTGAAATAAATAAATAAAATCTTAAAAAAAAAAAAAAAGAAACACTTCCAATGTTTTTCCCCTATTAGTTTATTATGTATCCTCTCATGGAGTATGCCTGTTGTGGAACTGTCCCACTCACCTTTTAATTTCATTTCATTGATAATGAATAGAAGCCCACGCAGTGGTAATTCCCACTGAGAACTGAAACTACCTATTCCCTACTCAGTTTACTATTTATTAACATGACTTCACTGTTACATTTTTCTCATTAGTATAACTTAACTATTCTAGGAAACTCATGGCCCAGCAAGTAACTTGATTGTGAATTACAGAAAACTCCCAAAACACCCACCCAGTTTTCAATAACACATGGTTAATACCCTAAGACTCTTCTGCACCTCTTTCCTCCAAATCCTACAAGTGCTATTTTTACCCATCCTTAACTGTTGCATTACGATCTTTAGCTATTTTCAATTAAGCCCCTACACTGAAAGACCCACCTTAAACCTAACTTCTAATTCTCAATTTATTCTGATCTTGTCTTCACTCCTCTGATACAGTATTATAGCCCAGTCTAGGGAGTCCCTTACCAGAGTAGGCAATGCATTCAACTTTGTCCTATCAACAGATGATGTTAGTGATATTTGGAGAGCAGGCATTTAGAATGAACTATTTCTTTTTTTTTTTTTTAAGATTTTATTTATTCATTTGACACAGAGAGAGAGATTACAAGTAGGCAGAGAGGCAGGCAGAGAGAGGAGAGAGGAGGAAGCAGGCTCCCTGCTGAGCAGAGAGCCCGATGCGGGCCTCAATCCCAGGACCCTGGGATCATGACCTGAGCCGAAGGCAGCAGCTTTAACCCACTGAGCCACCCAGGCGCCCTAGAATGAACTATTTCTTACACAAGATAGAATATACAGATTAGTGGGAGAAAATTATTCTACAAAAAGGTAGAAATAATGTTATTAGAATTCCTCTTGAAGAAAATTTAATCTTTGGTTTTAATTCCTGCATATTTTCCTGGTTTCCCAAATAGTTGGTATGTCACTTTTAATACAAGAAAAGGGTTAAACAGACTGTCCTGGGTTACAGGAAGCATCATGGGTTGGGGACTGATAATGAGAACTACCTACTAAACATATTCATCGTATCGTATAGTTAACCATCCTCAACTAACCCCTGAATTAAAATAATTCCCTTTGAGATGAATAGGAGAGAGTCTTATAGTTTGGATAAATCCAGGAGGTCATTTCAGATGTTATCCTTACTAAAGGGAACAAGCTTACAAAAACCATCATAATAACTACCATTTACTGAATACTTACTTTTTAATGAATGCTTATTATGAGCCAGAGAATGAATATATGCGATCACTCTTAATTTTCACAACAGTTTTCTATGGTAGATGCTATAATTATCATTTTCCAAAGAAGAAAGTGATTCAGATAGATTAAGGAACCTTCCCTAATATTCAATAAAAAAAATTCCTCTATCTCATTCACCTTCTCTTGAAACAATGGTTTGCTTTTTTCATGGCACTTTTCATACTCCAGAATTATCTTGTCCATTTGATTGTTTACTTGTTAACTCTGTTTCCCCAACATAAATTTATACCTCAGAAGATTAGGGACCTTTCCCCTTATCTACCTCTACATAATTATTGCTTAGACTAGTCCCCAGGACATAGTAGATGCACAATAAATATTAAATGGATACAATGGAGATTACAAAGGGGTGAGAACTGAAATACAAGTTTTTGAAAGGTCCTTACATAATTCTGACATGGTTTTTAGAGATTACTGTTTCAGTGTTGTTTTTCACATTAAAATTTCTTTTTTAGCATCTAATAGTGGGTGGACAAGCTATGGGGGGTGTGGTAGGTAGGAGTAGGAAAAGTCTGTAGAGATGACTTAAATAAAAATTCCCATTGGCGGGCGCCTGGGTGGCTCCGTCGTTAAGGGTTTGCCTTCGACTTAGGTCATGATCCCAGGGTCCTGGGATCGAGACCTGCATTGGGCTCCCTGCTCAGTGGAGAGTCTGCTTCTCCCTCTCTGACTCTTCCTGCTTGTGTTCCCTCTCTCGCTGCCTCTCTCTTTCTGTCAAGTAAGTAAGTAAAATCTTTTTTAAAAATTCCCATTTGCTTAGTCAGTAATTCCATACTTCCCCCCCCCCAGAATCACAGGTGACTGACACACAACCGCTAAGCTCTTTTTTGTTTCACTTTTTCAAGCATCAGTAAAACGTACAAGATCTTACTGAATTCTCCACAACTGAAGCTATCACAGTCTTGTCTTGAATCAGTATTCTCAAATTGTCAGGCATGAGGCCTGAAAAGAAGAAATGTTCTTCACTCAAATCAATTTGCTCAGTCAAATCAATCTACTACAAGTAGCCAATTAACAACTCCTGGTCTACAAGCAAGAAATTCTTTTTTTTTTCTTTTCTTTTCTTGTTTTTAAGATGCGAATCTTATGGTACATTTAGCTCATGCTACTATATTTTTTTTTAAGATTTTATTTATTTATTTATTTGACAGAGAGAGAGAGAGAGAGAGAGAGAGAGAGATCACAAGNACAAGTAGGCAGAGAGGCAGGCAGAGAGAGGAGGAAGCAGGCTCTCTGCCTAGCATAGAGCCCGATGTGGGCCTCGATCCCAGGACCCTGAGATCATGACCTGAGCCGAAGGCAGAGGTTTTAACCCACTGAGCCACCCAGGTGCCCTATATTTATCTTAATACCCTTAAGAAATCTCTGTACCCTCTGAAAGGCTCATATAAATTTTCAGAAAAACCCTGAGGCTAGATCATATACCCTATAAAACACTGTAGTCAAAGAAATAGCATAGGTCAAACAACTAAAATTAAAAAAAAAAAATCCAGCTGCAGTTGTGCTACTAAATTCCTCACGTTGTTTTTACTAAAAAAGCAATAATTCAAGACAAAATAACAATTTAAGCAGAAAATATGATTTCATTTATGATTCCCTTATTTCAATTAATAAACCAGGAAACTGGTATCTAGCAAGAATGTGTAACCAAGCAAAGTCACAGGTAAGTAAGAAGGAACTTGGGTTGAAAGCCAGGTCTGACTTCCAGAGTTAAGGCTCCAAGCTGCTGGCACTCTGCCATTCCTCTTCCTGACACTAGCATTCCCTGGGAAAGCCATTCTTCAAGGAGTCAGGGTTATCACCTTGTGTGTACAAGTTTAAAAATGCTAATTACATATTGCAGAAGAACTGTCCCCTACTTCTCTGCCTTGGCTTAGCCAGCAGGTGGTTGGCTTGCTCTTCACCTACAGTTTTGGAGGGAGATATGTTTGAAGGAAAGCTGATGGCTATTGAGCTCTGAATAAAAGCCTGAAGAAAAACCCTGTAGGGTTTCCTGTTCACATTGCAGAAAGGATTCACACATGAGGACTCTAGAGCTTTGAAGGATTTTTTGTTTCAAATTTGTTTTAAATCTCCCCCTCAGACTCAAAAGTGATTAGGCAGAAACACGTGGTAGAACAAATCCACCAAGCCTTATCTCTGCAGGCAGTATAAGTGGCAGTGTAAGTGGCATAAGTCATCTGTGTCCCCCTGCACACTCTTGGAGGGCAAGAGCCCAGGGCTTAGTGCATGGACTGGCCACTGTGGGGAGGGCAGAACAACTGGCACCTCGGGGCCTCTAGGAAGGGAGGAGAGGAGACTGACTGCTCAAGGTGATCTAAAACCGAGGAAGGGACTTGTCTTATCAAAAGTCAGTCCCAGCTGGTTCCCCACATACAGCACTTACTATGTCCTATCTGCCATCACTCACTGTGCTGCTCCGACAGAAATGTCTTTCTTTCTTTCCAATTACTTTATAAGATTCTTCAAAGAGCATCTGAAATCTCTCCACCTCCAGAAAACTCTGTTGATCTCTGATTTCCAACATCTCTGAAATGCTAAGGTGTATGTATCCTGAACTATGTAACAAAGAATATAATTTGACACATGGCCAAGAAGGCCTTAACATTCCCCTCAACTAAACTTTTGACAGGTTTCTTCCAGTCTGAAGGAAGGCTCCTGAGCTCCCTTTTCCTAGAGCATTTACTTTAGAAAACTTGGAATTGTAAATTATTTCTCTGTCCTTTTGAGATGTAAATCTTCTAGATACTTGTTGGTTTTATAACCCAGGGACAAATCTCTCAGGCACTTGGGAGACAACCCTTTGACATGAGATCACCAAGAAAGACAGGGTCCCAAACACCAGTCATTGTGGGATGACAGAGTCTAATTTTAATAAGCACCAATCAACAACCTCAGAGGCCCTACTCACTTTGACCAACCGCTCCCACCAATGTCCTCTAATACTTTCCACTAGTTTGCCCCAGCTATCAGAAGTCTCCTGCCTTTCGTTTCAGTGGACTGGATTTAACCCCTCTCTCCTACTACAACAGTCTTTACTCCCTATTACCATGAACTTGAATAAGGTCTTCTTCACATATTTAACCTGTCTAGTGCAATTTCTCTTTAACATACTGCCTTTTGAATTTAGCAGTTGTTTCCTTTGTGTTAATTTTTCTGAACCAGAATATAAGACAACCAAATTAGAATGTATAATGAAATAATCTGGGTCTTTCTGGAAAGTTTTTTGGGTAGAATAGTCCATCTCTTCCTCGACCACTTCCACGTTTCCCAGTACATCGCCCCAACCCCCCTCATCTTCTACACACTCTATGTCTGAATTCTAAGTTTTGGAAAAGTACATATTGGGACCTCCCTCACACACTGCTTTTAACAAGGGACTAAGAAGCAGTCAGGAAATACCAACTTCCTTGGTAGTCACATGCTGGATCTCAGAAAACAGCTTATACATGTGTCCACAATTATTAGCCACTGTAACTGTTAACTCTTTCTTGCTTCAGTCAGAGCGGGCTCAGAATTCTTTCAACCTCACATTCCAAACAGCTAGTTCTGTTCAATCTGGTTCCACACACAAACTGAAACCTACTTGCCCTTCTTAGACTAAAAGAAGTCCTTTTAATCTAAAGAACAAATGATTCCCAACTGTCTTTTGACAAGGTTCATCACCTCTGTGCTTAAAGGACCACTTATTATATGGTGAGTAAACTATTTCACATTCTTAAAAAATCAATATCAAAGAATAAACTGTTTTTCCCCCACACATATTTGAGTTGTGAAAATCACTGGCAGAGGGCATCTAAAATTAAACAGACCAAAAACATGCTCAAAAACAACAGATTTTGTTTTCTTGAGAGAACTTTCCCAGTCAGTATATCTTCCTTGGAAAATAAAGCCTTCTGATTGTGATTGCCTGAAAATTTTCCACTGCTTTTCTTCTAAAACTGAGCATTGTTATTTTTGAGGGAATGAAGCTGGGGTAGAATGTTCTCCTTTCTAATAGGATCACTCTTTTTTAATACCTTTCTATACCATACCTTGGGGTTTAGAATGTAAAGAAAAGAAACAAGGGATCACTCTAGCATACTAACTTTATGAAACAGGGATCACCAGGAAGATGCTTTTCTAAGATAAAAATACAAGAACTGAAGAACTGAGGGCATGAATCCACCAGATAGCCACTTAGTAGCCATTGTTTTCTGACTTAAAGGATTAGATATTTATTGCTAAAAAAGGAGGGAGGTAAGATTGGTTTCAAGGTTAATTCCTAGATGAATTAATTCCTAAGGTTAAAAAAAAAATGAGGTGAGGGTATCAGAGTCTGTCAAGAACTACCCCCCCCCGAAAAAAAAGATCCCCATCTTCATTCAGTCTTGTACACTGAGGTATACACTTGACACAAGATGAGCAATGTAACTTTCAGGGAATTTGGAACTGAATATGGTTTATTAACTTAAAATAAAGATAACTAATGATAAGTGAAAGATCTTCCAGACGTAATAGACAGATAAAGCATAAAGGAGAGATCAAGAGGAGAGATGGAAAGAGAACAGAATCACACTTGCCCAAAGTTCTCATCTGCTTTCTATTGCCTTTTTCCAGGCTCTTATGAGAACCCTTAAATTCAGTGAGATACAACTGTGTCTTATAATTTTTGCCAATAGTGGTTTAAATTATTTTCTTTAATTAAAAAGAAAAGACACACTAAGATACTCCTAACTCTGCCTTTGTTCTTATTCTCAGTAACAACAGAAAACACTTCAAAGGGCTTAAAGGTCTTTTCAGCAATAAAAAAACTATTAAGGAGAAACTGCTAAGCTATGTTAGTGATGGTCTGAAAGTCAAGGAACCCAGGTGGAAGGGCAGATGGTAGTAGCCAGAAGGGGAGAGAATGGGCCAAGTTCTTGGAACCCATGGGATATAGAGATGGAAGGTGAATAAAATGTTGGCTAGGAGAGATAACTGGCCTCACAGGATTTGACCAGGCAAAAAGACCTATTCTCTCAAATAGGAGCTTTACAACATGACATTTGAAATAAATGGATTCTAGAATATTATACAAAAGGGGAACACCACAACCCTTTCTTTTCCTCACTCCAGGCAAAGAAGGCAAGAGGAAGGCAACTGTAAGCAAGAAAGGGAATGATTCTTTCATTTCTTTGGCCAATTGAACTTATTTTTTAAAAAAGATTTATTTATTGGGCGCCTGGGTGGCTCAGTGGGTTAATGCCTCTGCTTTCGGCTCAGGTCATGATCTCAGGGTCCTGGGATCGAGCCCCGCATCGGGCTCCCTGCTCGGCAGGGAGCCTGCT
>LNAC01000321.1:2265844-2298319 GCA_002007465.1 Ailurus styani | reverse complement strand
ACAGCAGCTTAAAAAAAAAAAAAGATTTATTTATTTGAGAGAAAAAGTACGGGGGGGGGGAAGGGTAGAGGGTGAGGGAGAGAGAAATCCAAGCAGACTCTGTGCTGAGACCTGAGCATGGAGCCCAAAACAGTGTTCGATCTCATGACCCTAAGATCATGACCTGAGCCTAAAGCAAGAGTCAGACATCTAATCGACTGTGCCGCCCAGGTGCTCTTCTAGCCAACTAAATTTTGAAGGGCCTTTGATATGCTTCTCATTTCATTTTGTTTTACATAAGAATAGAAAATTAAAGTGTAATTTTTTTGTGATTGAAATATAAGTTTGCCTATTTGCTCAGATCTCAGCAGAGATTTCTGCCACTGCTTTGATTATCAAAAAGATTTAGGTTCTGGTTCAAGACTTTTAGCAACTTTTTTTTTTATAAGATTTTATTTATTTATTTGACAGAAAGAGACACAGCGAGAGAGGGAACAGCAGCAGGGAGAGTGGGAGGGGGAGAAGCAGACTTTCCCTCAGAGCAGGGAGACCGATGTGGGGCTCGATCCCAGGACTGTGGGATCATGACTGGAGCCGAAGGCAGACACTTAACGACTGAGCCACCCAGGCGACCCACAACTTAACTTCTTTGAATTCTGTCTTTGCTTAGGGTGAAGAATGGTTATATTTGTCTTTCATACAGTCTCAAAGTTGGGGAAAAAAAACATAGAGGTTATCAAATCTAATTTCTCATTCATATATGCATACTACTGTGTCAATATTTGCTTGATTTTTAAAAAGATTTTATTTATTTATTTGACACAGAGAGCAAGAGAGCACAAGCAGGCAGAGCAGCAGAGGGAGCGGGAGAAGCAGGCTCCCTACTGATCAGGAACCCAATGCAGGGCTTGATCCCAGCACCCTGGGGTCATGATCTGAGCCGAAGGCAGTTGCTTAACCAACGGAGCCATCAGGCACCCCTTGCTTGATATTTTTATTTAAATAAATTCACTTTTGGAGGGGAATAAATTCACTTTTTACATTCTTACAGCATTTTAAAAGAAAATTAATATCATTGACATGAATAAAAAACTGGTAGCATAAGTTACAAATAGAAAATATTAATTTAAGAAGATGTTCATCTGAATACCACCGAAAATCAACCAGTATAGGCATTACATTCCCTATCTTAGCAACAGATCATCCTTTCATCTTGCCATCCACAAGAGTATCAGAAAGGATTTTTCAAAATGCTGTGCTAACAAGCAGGTATCTATTATTCCCAAAGCGGTTCTCCTAGAAAAGAAATCTCAGTTATTCGGGTTTGGTTTGTTTAGGAAGACCACCTTGATTCGCTATTAGTGTTCACTACTGAAAACAACCTGGAATGATAAAGATGCTGAGACACCTGTAAGAGGAGTGGTTCTTTGTAGAATAAACGGGTTGTAATGATCTCTTTTTCTATTGTCTTAGGACTGTCTGCATGTGTTGACTAGTTGCACAAAGGAACTTTTAGACATTCTATATGCTCACATTTCTTCAACTGCATACTGAACAAAGCAATTTCACAGTAGGATATCAGTGAAGATTTTAAAATGGAAATCTGCATGAAAACACTGCAAAAACATGCTATCATTGCTCTGAGAGAAAGAATCCTTCACATCCAGGTTCTCCGAAGGCTCATTCTATGATTATTTGCAGTGGAACAGGTCACTTACATCTCTCTGTAGCAAAGTCACAAGTTTCATTTAGTCTGTGCGTTTTACTTCTCAAGTTGCAACCCAGACTGTGGCTTATATGGGAGATGGCATTGAAAATTACATGTGAGATGCCTTTTTGTAGTAACCTATCTTCATTCATGTCTTAGCTCTGTGCAAGAAACAGGGCCAGAAAAAAATAGAGTTAGAAGCCCCATCAAACATTTATATGATTAGAACTCTGGGCTTAAGGAAGAAATCTCTTTTATACCTATGATAAACTCGGGTGTTTAATTTTCCCTGCAACTAAGCATATCCCTTACTGGATAAATTTCTCAAAGAGGTTCTCTGTACAACTTGTTATCCATAAACACAGGCACCCTAATCTGTATTTGTCACTGTTATTTTCTTTAATATGTAAGTCAATTATAGCAAGCTTTAAATAGAGCAGCATAATGAGAAAATCTTCTCATAATTGAAGAAAAAAGACTATAGAACTTCCTGCCAACATAAAATGTTAATTTTGTAAACACTTTATGGACTTCTAATTTCTATGTTTCAGTCAGACTGTAAGCTTTGCAAAATAATGTTTTTAATGAAATTTCCCCATTGAGTGCAATTTTCTTACTTTAAATGATGACTACATTTTGAATGCGAAACGTCTGTAAAATTCTCCTTGGCGAAAGACAAGATTGAAATCACTTCCATTTTCAGGAAATTGTGTGTTCAGCATGGCAGATATAGCAATAGATATTTCCCTTCCTTTTAAACTTAGAGACCCAGAAGCTCATTATTTGAATAGCTACAAAAAAATTGTCACTTCATCTCACAATTCAATATTGCCATTTAATACAGAATTATATTAGACTTCAAGAAAGAAAATGGATGAGCAAGAAAAAAACACATGTACACACACACACACACACACACACCTTTTTTCCTACCAGAAGTTAAAATTGCATTTCACTTAACTGACTAAAAATATAGAACATAACCTTTTTTCTGTGTTAACTCTTCTTCATGTAAGAGCTGTTCTAGTATGCAAGCATATCTAAATGCTAAAATCCACAGAACATTGAAAGGGGGAAAAGATCCAATGGAAACCTACCATTGGAAGTGGAGTGTATTCATCTTGCTTTGTACTGCAGTACAGTACATCCACTGGAGGACATTCTGAATAGTAATAGCCTAACTTTAAGCTATATTGTCTTACATATTTTAAACCACACTTCTTTTGAAAGAACAGACTGGTTATTTCCAAGATGTGTCACTGAAAACTTATTACAGTTTGAGGAAAATGAAACTTGGTGCTTGGCAGAATAGCCAAAGGCCTTTTGCTTTTCTGACTACTATTCAAATCTTACTTGGCCCAACTTGACAGTCATTCTTCCTGACAACTTTAACAGGTTTCTGTAAGTGGTGTGATACCTTCAGTTTTCTTCCACTTGGGATTCTGCTCTATAGCTAAAGCAAGCACAAGGGACTTGAAAATATAATATTTTTACAACTATAAAAGTATTTTTTGTTTGGCTTTCCAACTGCTGTACTCCATGGATGACATATAAGAGTAGAAGAAAGAGCAACAGACAAGGACAGGTTCTTTTGTGGGGTATTTTTGTTTGTTCGGTTGTTGGTTTTTTTCTCAGATTTGGCAAGCACCAGGAAACTACTTAAAAGATAGATTATAATAGGGTCCTCTCTCCAGAGATTTGAATTAAGTATGTCCGGTGTTTGGGCCAGGAAACCTGTGTTTTGAAAAGTCTCCTCAAATTATTCTTATATTGGCTGCCATGTTCCAGTTCAAGTACCCTATCTGAACACCTTGGAGTAGTGACTAAATTACCAGAAAACCTATAGTGCCCGATGGGGAAGAGGAAGAGTGTGTGTATGTAGAAGATATTCTTACTCCAAAGTTTTGTACCTTTCTAATATTCCATGTTATGTGTACTTTCTAGCTTAAATATCAGTTCAGCAGAAGAAAGGAAGAATGGGTATTTACTTGAACTGCATATAGAGTGCTACAGATACATGTTCATAAGAACTTACTCCCTTAATATCCCTATTGATACCTATAGTCCCCTGCTCACTTGTTCTGCATATGAACTTGATGATTCCAGGTGCTAACTGGAAAAAAAAATACTGTGTACAATGAGCAACAGGGCATGAGTAGTCACTTTCCCACCTAGCAGGAAGCGAGTCTCTAAGAATGCATTTTGTTAGGGGCATAATTATGCAGAGGACAGCTGGTTGTTCTCAGTTTTCCCTGAAGACAGAATGAAAGATAATAAGCTTCAACCATTCAGGTAACACTTACATTGCTGGGAAGTAATCTTTAGAACTACCAGGAAAAAAAGTCTGATGACAAAGTGCTTCTAGTTTCAGCTATGGAAGAGGATGTTGAGGGGCTTATCACCTTAAAAACTAGGTAGCTTCTCACTTGGCTAGTATTATTCATGCACACCTCTCCTACCCAAAAGGCAAGAGGAAGACTGAGGAACCTGTTGAGGCTATTTGCAGTCCTGTATATTTATGGTTAACTCTTTTACAACCACCTCAGAAGACAGATTTCTCCCTCAACCTGCATGTATCTTCTTACTTGTTTTTCTCATTTACTGTATTCTATTAGAGTAACTCCAAGAGAAAAGATGAGAATAAAGAATAACCTAGTCAAGGAAAAAAAATAAGATTTATTCTAGGCTTATAACTTAGAGCAAATCTAGTATCCCTATATTATCAATGTTTCCCCCAAATTTTATATCTGGACAAGTGTGTATAAAAAGAGTATTTTTAATTGCCTAGGAATGTTATCTTAGACAAGTGGCATAGCTTGACAAATATTTGTGATACTTGAATTAATTACTTTTGTGTTTTAATTCATTTAATTTTCCCTCTAAGGATATTAGCATTCTTTGGTCTTTCAGAGTCATGATACACAAGTTATATTCCACTTCAGTATAACATTCCTGTGGTATGACTAGTTTAGATATTAGAGAGGTTCTGAGTCATGAATAATTCTCACAGAACTAGTTCTGGCGATTCTCACAGAAATTGTCACATCCAGTGCACCAGATACAACCGGGACAAATGTCCTTTTATATTGTTATCAAGGGCCAGTCTTCTACAATTACTTTTAAGTCAGGCTGGCAAAGTTCTTGCAACTGTCTAAATGCTAACACTGAATTTCACAGTACTGCTTTCTTTTTTCATTGTATATGTATTGAATGATATGAATAGTATTTTAATTACTTGGGTGCTTTGTGGAGAGATGACTTGATAAATTCACTTCGGGCTAAGAGCTGAGCCTGTGTGCCCTCTGACTCAGTTTTTAGAAAGAGCAGGAAAGAGAACTTTATATTGCCATGATGAGTTCAGGAAGGAGGGAGGAACTTGGCTGAGAGGCCCACTTGGTGGGGAGGTTGGTGAAAAGCCTTTGGCAGTCTGGGAAAGAACGTCTGGTGAATAGCTATAGCTAGCCGTATTTTTTATGGGTTGATTTCAGATGTGAAAACTGGTCTTCCTTTCCTGTTCTAAAGGATGACCACTGGTGAATTCTATATGGCTCACTGATGCTTTTGTGGAAGTAGATTTTGTTAGGAGGGCTTACAGAGAAAAATGAAGAGGCAGTTAACATCTAGGTTTTAGAAGTATATACTCAGAGACTAACCTCTGGAAAAAAGATACATGAGGACATCAATTTCTCTGGAGAGCACTTCATCATTCCCCATGAGTCTACAATTCTTCAAGGTCTAGGTCAAGGCCTTTTTCTCCAGGAAGCCATTTCTGATTGTCCCCTCCTCAGTGATCTTCCTCCCTTTTGAACTCTTAAAATTCTTACAGCCCGTGCCATTTAATTTAGCATGTAATTCTATTGCCTTATAGAAGACTTAATACAAATAGATGGAAAATAGAATAAATTCAGACCAAAACCTAGCAACCTTATTATTCATTCAACCCAGCACTAGATGATGAAGGTTTACAACACCTGCTGAAACATGATGCAATTTGATGCAAAGATCTTTTTTGGTTATACTTTTACATGTGCTTCTGGGTGTTTTGGTTACAGACATAGATAGCAGCATTTTATTGGTGAGTAAGTGTTTTATTTTCCTAATATCTAAAATTAGCAAGGATGTTTTATCTACACAGACTTTTTTTTTTTTTTCAGAATGTCTCAAGACAAACTTTGGAGTGAAATGTTTCATTGTTTATGGTTACATCTCAAAAGGCTGGTTGAATTAAGCTCTACATATTCATCAACAGGCACTGCCAATAAAGACACAAATAAAGCAAATTAATATTTTTTAAAACTCTGCCTTCAGAAAATGTCTATGTGGTATTGATGAACAAAACACTAACATAAGAAGCAGCACCATTGTCTCAGTGTTTGGGCACAATCATTCTCAAGGACATCTGCGCTGTCTCCTTTTCAAGCTTGGAAGGCTGCTATCTGAATCAAACCCAGACTCCTTTGTTGGGAAAAAAAAATCTGAATTTTGAGATTTCCATTTAAGTTGAGAAACAACTTTCTCCACTCAAACACAAGATGCAATTTATTTTACAGTGTGAGATTAACAGCAGTGATTGGCTTGAAAATAAAAAAGTCTTGAATAAAAACGCCATATATCAAAAGGCTACTTAAAAAAAAAAGTTGTTCTTTGCTAAGGCAATGGAGCACACTATATATTTGTAGATCATTCTATTATAATTTCAGTCGTTCTGTGCAGACTACTTAAGCTCAAACCATTTGACATCTGAAAATTCCAGAATTTTAAATCAGAAATCAAGATGGTTGAAATTAGGCCTGTAAATACAGTATCTGCATTTCAATATAAAATTGGACCATTTTATCTAGACTAAAACCCACCTGGCAAAGTCTCAATGCAACAAGGATTTACTTGGGGCCTAGAAAGTGGCTATCAGTAGAGATTCCATTATACTCAGATGAAAACATTGAGTGAAGTACACTTCCTCGTTGATAGGAAGTCCAGCTCAGAGATAACTTCAGATGGATTCATTAATAGCCTGGCCTTTAAATCTTATCTCCACTGAGATCTTAAAGCAAATGGCATTATTCTTTCATTATGCCAAAGCCCTTACCATCCTGTTCTGAGTCAGTACTTCGACCTAATGGCCTAAGAATATTTAAAAAGTGAAGAGAAGAAAGGAAATACATTTTCTTTTTTTTCTCTTAATGCTCACTTCACATAAACAGTTACTGGCTCTGGGTCCAGTGAAGTTTTGGTCTCTGCATACAGAATTCATCCATTCTATGTCTTCCAACACCCCACCAGACTCCTTCACTCCCTAAATGACCAATGCCTTGGCAGGGGCTGGGGTAACATAAAGAAGCAGGATCTGGCAAAAGAGAAAAAGATTCTCTAAGTTTTAGCTGAATGCCACAGTGCAATGTATCATCTTGTTAAATTCAAATAAGAATTATTTCTAGGGGCAATGTGGATTTACTGAAAGTAAGACAAAATTAGATAATTTTATAGAAAAACAAAATGATTATTCAGAAAAACAGAAGAGGTGCAAGAAAAACGAGGAAGTCTTCAACATCTGTTTTTTTGGGGTGGGTGAAAGGAAAAGTCTAACAGAAATATATACAGATTGATTTTAGGTTTTGTGTGTGTGTGTGTGTGTGTGTATGTGTGTGTGTGTGTGTGTGTGTGACGAACAATTTGGAAGGGTACTATGGGGAAGGTATGGACAAAATGCTTGTCACTGATAATCATTGCTGGGCAAAATATAAATCATAAGATATACCTAACTCTCCCTTTCAAGTAAGTAACTTGAACCCAAGGAGAAACTAACAATTTCACATTTTTAATATTCAGGATGTCATTTCCTTCTTTAAAAAAAAGGAAATGTTCATACTATATTGGATACACATTTATCAATTAAAATTAGAGCTAAATATTTATGTTTATCACCTTATAAACTATGGACACTAATAAAGCAGTCTTTTCCCTATTGAGGTTCAGTTCCACACAGGAAACTGTGCTCATATTTTGTTCTTCCTAAAGCCCTTATTATATATCACAGTTTGTGTTTTTTTAGTTTTTGTTTTTGTCTTTGATTTTGATTAAAACAAAGATGGAAAAAGACCTATGATTATGACTCTCAGTCAACAATTATTTAGTGGTTATCCACAATATAGACAGCACTGTCCTAAGTTGATTTGGTGATAAGAGGATAAAAACACTGTCCCTGACATAAACAACATGTCAACATCAGGAAAAACAAAATCAAACTGTGAGGTAGGTCAATTATCTTTTGGTTATCTATTTGTTTGAATTTTCAGAACCTCAGAACCCTATACTAACAGCTTCAACCTAGTATTTTAAATCTACTTATGGATATCAGAGGCTAATCAAGATTTTAGGGGAGGGTAGATCAGAAAAAGTCTTTGTGGCTTAAGGTGTGGGCTGAAGACATCCTCAAAAGATGAAAGTGTATTTTGTGAAAAGATATGAAAGGCCATTTCTGATTCAGAAAGTAGCACATGCAAAGGCTTAGACCTGGGATTTATGTGGGGTATCTGGCCACTTGGGTAGAGGACATTAACCTGCCAAAGTGGGAAGGAGTCAGGAAGAACAGGCAACAGAGTCAGGCTGAGCCTAGAAAATCAGACAGAGGAGTTTTGATGCACAAATCATTCTTTTGTTTCACCTTCACTGACCATTTCCTGAGTTCTTCCTCTGGGCCAGGTCCTGCAGAAAAGCCCCGGAGTGAGACAAACAGGCATGACCCAGACCACACAGAGTAGAGACTAAGACTAAAGGGCCAGACTTGGAATCCTATTCAAGTCAAGTGTTCGCAAATTCAATATGGAGAAGGAAGAGGAGGAAAACATTCTTTATCAAGGAGAATATGATCCTCAATATCAATCTTGTATGTGGTGAGATATTTTATAACAGTGTTTATAATATTATAATAATAACATAGGAGTTTCAATAGTATGTTTCCTTCTAAGATACTCAAAGAAGGATGAGCTAACTTTAAGAAGAATAATCGGGTTTTTCAGATGACCTTTCTGAAATGATTATCAGAAAGACCTCTAGTCTTTATCATGTCTAAGACAAATAATTACACCACTGCAGCAATTTCAGGTCTGGGTTGCTTCCTGAATGCTGCCCCAAATAAAGGTCTTCTAAACACTTTCCAAATATGCTAATTAGCTGAGTGGGTTTGCGTGTGTTTTAAACTATATTGAGTTTCAGAGCCAATCTGCTTCACAGTCAGCTGAGGGAATAAAAGCACAGCTTGATCTGAGGTTAGCAGAGTGAAGGACAAGTGCATTTTGTCCCCTTTCACACCCTGTAGCTTCACTGTGCGTCTGTGCACTACTCTCTATAGATTAGGCTGTAAACGGCCATACTTTTTGATACTTCAACACAAAAGCTTCTGACATAAGGTTTCTTCTAAAAATATCTGAAAACAATTCAATGTGTTCTTGAGGTTGAAGCACAGAACTACATTTTCCCATCCCCATCCCCCATCCCTTCCCACCCTATTACAGTGATTTCCAAATGAACAGCATTGGGTTGATTGCTTATCAGGCTGGATAATGGCCTAATTTATTATAGAAACCCTAGTCAGACATAGAAAAAAATGGCAAAATCGCGCTGATTTATCAAATCCTTTTGAGACATAGGGTCTAAGTGCAATAAAAATATGCTAGAACACGGTGAGCCTATGAGATGGGAGATTTTTGCCTCATTAGCACCAGCATTTAAAAATAGGGCACCACCTCAGTTTGAACTGTAAGCCTGAAACTACTGTGTGCTGGACACCTAGATCAGTCTTAATGGTGAGCAAACAGCAGAGTTAGTGTTTCTGGGTCTCTACTGTGCACAAGTATCCACCATCCATCATTCAATTTAAACACAAAAGGCTGTTGGTCCTTCGGGTCAAAAAGGCAAGACAGACAAACAAAGGACCTGAGGACATTTTCTTTTCACTAGGTATTTGGACCCCAGGCATTCAATCACTCATTTATTAAACACTGACCAAGATCCAGGTACTGTGTTCGGTGAACAAAACAGCAGTGAACAAAAACAAATGTTTATGGCCATGATGAAATTTTAAAAACCTAGAGGTCAAACAAAAACATGAACTTCAGCCTGACTTGAAGGTCCTTGATGTAGGGGACTGTCTTATTAATATTTTCATTCTCCATTAGACTAGCAGAATGGCTTATAAATAATAGGGACCTAATACATATGAAGAAAATGGAAGTTTTAAAATAAAGAATATAACGATTAGTTTTAAAGTAAGAATAATTACTACCATTTATCAAAAGCATACTGTGTGCAGAGCACTATTTGCTCCAAAGAATCTTTTGAAATAAAATGATAGGTGACATCGGGAAAACCTCCTACATAGAATCTGTAGATCCCCCAATACTGTCATGTAGCAATCTTCTCTTTTCATGGGAAATTGATGAGATTAATAGACTGTTGATTGATTTTCAGGAAGGTATGCCAAGATATCTGGTCCTCTTCCCAATGCTTACCTATGTCAATCAGGGAGAATGTGCACCATCTGAAAGATCTTCCTTGAAAGTTGGTTTCTGAGGAGTGCACTATGTTGAAAACAGTGATTTCCAAACTTTGAGTCAACATCAGAAGCACCTGGAGGGATAGTTATAACACAAATTCCAGGGCCATGCCTCTAGAGTTTCTGACTCAGCAACTCCTAGGTAAGGCCAGAAACTTCCATTTCTAATAAGTTCACAAGTGAGGTTGATGCTGCTTGATTTACAGACTTACTTTGTGAACCACTTACGGAATGTGTGCTTACTAGATCTTCTGAAATGGAGTGACTGGGGAGAGATGAACATGATGATTAAGGGAAAACTGGTCCCTTACAGACAAAGTAAAAGAAAGAAAAATACAGATAAAATATTAAAGCCATTTAACTTAATCTCTGAAAGAACAATAAAAGGAGTGGAACAATGATCTCTCACATCGTCTCTTGCTGGTACTTGCAGAGCCTGGCCGAAAGCTGCAGGCAAAGCTCTCTGTGATTCACTTCCATCTCAGAGTGAGCAACTACATTTCTAGGGCCCAGTGACAGGTGGAACCACAGAAGACAGCTAGGAGCAGCACAACGAATATTCGGCTGTTATCTACCAGAGGGGTTATTGGGGGATAAAGAGAAAGGAAGCCCTCTGACTAGTCTTGGTCTCTCAGTAGCCTATGATTTCTCTACGATTCCTAAAAAATAAAAGGATATCTTATTCAAAGAGGAGAAGGATGCCCAAATTCTGAAATATCCTAAGATTAGTAGATTCTTTTGTATTGTCTGAGTTTTACAAACAAGGAAACTGAAGCTCAGAGCGGTTATGTGGCACCGCCATTGTCACAAAACAAGGAAGCAAAGAGCTTGGATTCAATCCAGATCTACCTAGCTCCAGAGACCATATACATAGCCACTGTAATGTTGGACCCCTGTCCACCCTATGGGGCCTCGATGTTTTTTAATACTGTTAAAATCTTATTGGGTACATACTATGTGGCAGGTACAGATGTTTACATTAACTCATTTAAAAATCATTCTGAAGGGGTGCCTGGGGGTCTCCGTTGGTTAAGCGTCTGACTCTTAATCTCAGCTCAGGTCTTGATCTCAAGGATCAAGAGCCCAGTGTGGAGGTTACTTAAAAAAAAAAAATTCCTAAGAAAGAGGTATCATATAATTCCAAGGGTACAGATTTTTTAAATTGAGGATTAAATAACTTCCCAGACCTTGCAGAACCATGACAGGAAAAAATGAACCCCACATCAATTTTACCTCACAGCTAGCATCTTTAGCTTTTTTCTTTCCTTATACCAGTTACCTTCTACCATTCCTCCAAATTGATCTCTCACTCATTTCTAATTATATTTCTATGAAATTAGGTCCTCAGAATAAAATTTAATATGTAAATGAGATATGCAAGAACATAAAGATACCCACTGCTGAATATCAATTATTACAGAAGGAAGAAGTCCACCACATTGAAACTATGGCTAATGGCTGCATTAGGGATGATTTATATCTATATTAGAGTTTCACTTAATGTGAAATAAAATGTATCCTTACCTTTCTTTTCCACTCTCAAAATGAAATGAACCTGAATAAATTATTATGAACTGTATACTTTCCAACGACAGCTTTTTTGCAGTTAAATTGATTAATTAAATGTTGTCATCCAATGAAGAGATAATTTTCTTGAGATAACTGACCAGGCAATAGAGTTAAAATTTCCTAAAAAACAAAAACAAAAACAAAAACAAAACATCCAAGAGTCATCTGCTCTGACACAATATGAACTGTTGTAAGCTAAAGCTCATATTCTTACAGTAAACATGGCTATCATTTCAGAAGATGTTAAGTTTTCAAGCTTTGGATTCTTCCCTAACCTCGTTTTAGAGCATGAGTAATATGTTAATAATTCACATGTCTCCTTAAAGGCAAATACAAGGCCAAGACAGGTAGGGGAAAGGGAAAACAGTGGTTAACAATGGAATAGTGAGAGTTAACACAAAACAAAACTGGGTCATTATCGGCAGTTGTGGAACTCAAAGAGAGGTCAATCCATGTACTTTAGAAAATTCCAAACAACTACAAATTCACTGGCTCTACAGAAAACAAGAAATAAAAAAGCAAAACAAAACAAAAAGCCCTACAAGTCTTTGCTTCCAGGATAAGGAGAAGGAGCTCTTCTGGCACAATCGCTAGTAACTGAGAATATAGTACAGGAGACTGCCTTTTCTCCAATACTTTGGCAGGCTGTTTGCATCTGTCTTTTGAGGATAACTGAAAGGACCACTTTTAAAATGCTTTATTTCAATAATACTCACTTATCCAGCTTTCTGAGGAAGTCCACCCTGAGCTGAGCTGCAAAGGCATATTTAACTTTACTTTGGCATCTCTCCCGCATACTGCCCCTAACAGATACAAAGTGCATTCTTACCTAAACACATCTGTCCAGGGGTCCTCCTCCCGACTTCTCAGCTGTGACTGGGTTCTGACTGGTCAAAGCACTGAGTCCTAGATGCTCACTGTGCCTATTAAGACCTGTACTTGGAAGTTCTTGGGACTCTATTTTAAACACCTGCTTAGATGGCTCACTGAAATCAACGGGGGGTTTTTACTTTCTCCCTGACATTGTGCAAATGTTCATTCACTG
Organism: Ailurus styani; assembly: GCA_002007465.1. NCBI lineage: Eukaryota > Metazoa > Chordata > Mammalia > Carnivora > Ailuridae > Ailurus > Ailurus styani. The sequence continues at coordinate 2,285,467 of LNAC01000321.1, read as the reverse complement.
AGGGGAAATGGCTGAGAGGGGACAGACGGAGAACTGTGAAGAAATTAAAGGACCTTTAATGGATTAAAAACAAAAAGCCATTCTGCTCTCCAGGGTGCACATTTATTTAGCTAGATTTGCTTAAAAGTATTCTCAAGCTTCCAAATTCAATAGACCAGAATGACTTCAAAGAGTTTTTTCTGGTCTGCTGGACAGATATGCCTTTATATGATTATTTTAATGACAATTATCTATCAGGTAATTGCAATGTAAAGCTAATATATAAGTATGGCAGGACATGTGAATTATACAAGTCAAATGTCTCCAGAGTATTTTGAAAAGCACTTTGGCTACATTTTTACATCTAACTAAACACTCCAACAGGCACGGGAGTTACTACTCTTGGGCAAGATTCATAAGAATGGGCAAAGTTAAAAAGAATGATTTGCTGATTTTTGACAGCAATTAATTTTATAAGGGACACAATTCCTAAATCCTGAGAAAACATTTCTAAACTACATAACGAGATGCACTTTTTAAAGAGAAATGCTTCCACTATAGTTTATAATGATCTGAACTATAGAAAAAATATAATTAAATTGCTTCTTTACAAGTTCTTTTAACAAGGTACTTTAATTGCATTTTCCCCAAACCAGGAATAATTTTCAGTTATTGTTCAGGTTTAACAAGAATTACAGAAACAGAGTCTTAAAAGTTTTATATAAAGGAATATTAATGGATTTTATTGTTGAGGATTACTATTGTTGTAGAACAATGATAATATTTACGTTCTTTTTCTCTTACTTCATATTATAAATACAAGCCAAAAGTTGGAGAAAACTCATTGACAACATTTTGTTTCTGTTTTGGCAACAATTTTCCTTTTCTGTCGGTCAGTTGAGGAAACACTGGTTTATCTCCTCCCCAACCCTCAGTATATACTTTTGCCCAAAGAATGCCTTAAATTTCAAAGTATAGTCATAAAGGCAAGGGGAGGTATGAAAAAGTATTTTAAAAAATTATCATTTTGAAAAAAAATACTTGCTAAATACCAATTCGAGGATTTTAAACCAATTTCTAAGGTGAAATGACATAGCCCAAAGATTAAAATAAGTTAATATTCCACAATTTAGAAATCCCTTCCTAGTCAGGGTCCAGTCTTCTTTAGGTAGCTCAGACACAACTACATCATTTTCCTTTATAAATAATATGATGCGGGCGCCTGGGTGGCTCAGTCGATTAGCCATCAACTCTTGATTTTGGCTCAGATCCTGATCTCAGGGTTGTGAGATCGAGCCCCACATGGGGCTCCACATTGGGCATGGAGTCTACTTAAGCTTCTCTCTCTCCCTCTCCCTCTGCCCCTCCCCCCCCATACACGATCACTCTCTCTCACAAATAAATGAATAAATTGACATATTATATTTTTCCTACTGACGTGATAAACTTCTTATAATGCAAGAACTCTTCAAGTTTAGTAATAAAACAATAACAGTCAAAGAATTTAGATAACCTGTGAGTCCTTTTTTGGGAAGACAAAAATAATTTATTATAATTATCTTCAAGGTTAAAGGACTGAAATTATTATTTATGTAATAGAAGGACAAGGAACTAATAGACAGTACCTTCGTGATGACAGAATTACTACAATTACCAACATAACCACTACCACCACCACTACCATGACAATTTTAATTTTTTTTAAACTTTGCTAAAGAATAGTTTGGGAGAAAATACTATCAGTTAAGGTTTACGGATTTAAAAGTAAACCAGAAAAGAAATGAAAATTAGCAAATCAAATAAGTGTTAATGTTTTAATTACTTCTAGAACAAAGAAAGGTTAATACATATAAGAAATAATTCTCATGCTAAAAATATAAGTTAAATCAAATTTTAAAGAACCTTGACATGGAACTCTGACCAGTTTCAGAGGTTTAATCAGTGATGTAATTACATATGTAGCTACTGATGACACAGCCTAGAAATTCTATATTAATAAATCATAATAAAATTTTACTTTAATTAATCTAATTAAAAGGTACTTATGTCACTGATTTTGAATTCCATAAGGTCAGGTATAATGCATTATACCCCTAGTACCCACCAAAACCTAAACATTCTTAGCCATTTTAGAAATTCAACACATGTGAGTTGATTTGACTTTTTTAATTATGTTATATTAGTCACCATACAGTATAGCAGTAGTTTTTGATGTAGTGTTCCATGATTCATTGTTTGCATATAACACCCAGTGCTCCATGCAATCCGTGTGCTCCTTAATACCCATCACTGGGGTAACCCATTCCACCCACCCAAAAAAAAAAAACCCTCAATTTGATTCCTGGAGTCCACAGTCTATCATGGTTTGTCTCCCACTCTGATCCCTCCCCTTCATTTTTTCCTTCCTTCTCCTAATATCCTTCATGCTAATCCTATGTTCCACAAATAAGTGAAACCACATGATAATTTACTTTCTCTACTTGACTTATTTCACTTAGCAAAATCTCCTCCAGTTCCATCCCTGTTGATGCAAAAGTGGGAATTCATCATTTCTGATGGCTGTGTAATATTCCATTGTGTGTATGGACCATCTTCTTTATCCATTCATCTGTTGAAGGACATCTTGGCTCTTTCCACGGTTTGGCTATTGTGGAAATTGCTGCTATGAACCTCGGGGAGCATGTGACCCTTCTTTGAAATTTCTAGTTAACTGACAACATGAGGCATTAAAGTTGGAGGACACACTTTAATAAATTAATTAAAAACATTATTCATTAGCTTAATCAACAGTTCTGTGTGCCTGCTGTGGCCTAGGTACTTATGATAAGTTTTGGGAATGCCAAAGTGAGTAAGACATTTAAAAGCTCTTTTGCTTTTTTGTTTTGGGTTTTTTTGTTTGTTTGTTCTTGTTTTTGTTTTTGATTTTGCTTTTAGTAAGCTCCATGCCCAGCATAGGGTCCATTGCAGGGCTTGAACTCATAACCTTGAGATTAATACCTGAGCTGAGATTAAGAGTTGTATGTATAATTGACTGAGCTACCAGGTCCCCTGAAAGCTCTTTGGCTTTTTAAAAATAACTTCTTATAGACTGATTGTCTTTTCTACATAATTCTAGGTAGCTAAAATGATACTGTGATTGGATTCCTGAATATTATAAGAATTTACTGATAGAGATCAGTAACATTTTCTACTCAGGGAAATATGTACTAGCATATCAAATCTGTGTGAAATTTGGGGACATATAATATTGAAAAAATGAATAGACTCATTATTCTCTGAATTCCCAAATTTCCTAGTAAATATTCATTTACAAAGGATCCAAATAACCATAGGTTTACTCTTTTACACTCCACCTACCTAAGCTTGAAATTATGGAGTCAGCTTTGACTTCCTCATTCTACCACAGCTTCCACATTGAATGGAATTCATTCAGCCCATGAGTCTCATTTTGTAGCCAGCCCTTCATATGGGTTTCTTATCTAGTAATTACTGCTCTGCCTTTACAACTTACTATTCTATTGCATACACCAACCAGTCCAGGTTTTTCTTGTCTCGGTCTCCAAAAATCAACTACCTATCACCATACTTTGGGCCATGTAACCCATTTTCTGGCCTAGCATCTTCTTCTTCCCTCCAATGACTGGAATCCCACTTGGATATTGACAATGTTTCTCCTTTCTCTGAGCTTCAAGGAGAAGTTCTTCAGCAGACCATCACTTCACTCATCACATCTCACACAGCATCATATGTAATCTGTATCTGTATATTTCATTTAGTTACCAATACTACAAACTGTCTGCTGGTGATACCTATGCACTGAACCTCTGTATATGATCCCCAGAAGTTAGTATACTGCTGTGAATAAAGTCAATCTATTTTGCTGAATTATATGCTAATAATAATTTGGGGGCATGGTATGATTTTAAAGTGTATTCTGAACATACAAACATAGTAAATATAGTGTTAATCATATATTTTATTGAAATTTTAATTCTTCAAAATTAAACATTTACCAATATTATAAAGAATAAATCCCTAATAATTAGAAAAATCTGATAATTAGATCTTTCATTTTCCTTTTTTAAAAGATTTTATTTATTTACTTGAGAGAGTGAGCGAGCACAAGCAGAGGGTCATAGGGGGCAGAAGGAAAGGGAGAAGCAGGCTCCCCACTAAGCAGGGAGCCCAGTGTGGATCCTGGGATCATGACTTGAGCCAAAGGCAGATGCTTATCTGACTGAGCCACTCAGGTGCCCCTAGACCTTTCATTTTCTATTCTGAAATATATCCAGAAATCTACTGAAACTATCTCAAGGCATATAGGTTTAATTTAATTCTAAACAGGAGTGTTTTCCTTTACCTGACTTTATTTTTATATATTTATCAGTTTATCATTTAAAATGACTTAATCTCATATGTTTGAAATTTTACAAAGCAAGAAGTTTTTTAAAAGTTCCATACTATCTTATTTATAATATGACTTTCTTTGAAGTTAACCTGGATACACAGGCTCTCAAATGGGCTTATAAGACTCAGAATTATACAAAGTTCTAAAATACTGTGATATCATTTTAGGCAGGACTTTATAAATATGAACAATAAATTATGCTGAGCAAATGAAATAATCATTAATTCAGTTTACAAGAAATACGTAGGCATATGTCACATTGTTAGATCTGGATATGCTTGAGGACATCTCTGATATAATTCTAATTCTGTATTTATTTAAATCAACTCTTTGTCTTTCCCATAGAGGACTGGGAGAAAGGAAAAACTCTTAACATGTAGAGTCTTTAAAAACATATCGGGGAGCTTTAAAATTCTCAGAAGGGATGGTACAAAAGAATTTCCAAGCACAAGGAATTTCTTGGTTTGAATAGAGATGTCACACTCTATTTATTCATCCATTAATCCAAATATATTAAACACTACATTCCACACATTAAGAATTATACTATTCTTAAAAAGCTCTTTGCATATAATGTTCTTATTCAGTAAGAAACTCCATTTTTATTTCTAATAGACCTATGACATGCTTATGTTTTTTAATTTAATAGCAACTCATTTTCATTGTAGAGAATTTGAAAAATTTAGAAAAAGTGTAAAAAAAAACCTCTCATAATCACTACTCAGAGATATCTACCCTTAACTTTTTTCACATATTTCCCTACTTTTCCCCTGATGACATAAACGAGCTATTATTCTATGTGACATTTTTACATTTCTTCTCTGCAATGAGATTTTTATTCAAGAATAGTCACTATCCTCCAGGAACTTTCCACTTTGTGAGAGAGACAGATGTGAGATCAGAAGATTAGCTGAAATGTAACATGTAAAAATGGAAACTGCATACTGTACTGCATACTGTACTACAATGCACATGTACAGAAAGGTCCGTCTGAGAGTCTGGTAAAGGAAAGATATATTTCCTTGAGCTGAAGGCTGCGGAGTATGCAGCAGCTGCCAAGAGACTTCGGATGCGGGGCGGATGTAGGAAAGACAGCACTGGCACTGGGCACTTTGGTTCTAATGGATACCTTAAAGATGCTATAAAACTAGCAACAGAATGGCAGAGTACTGCTGGGGCCTAAGGGACAAAGGAGAGGGTGTTGGGGTTATGTCTTGCTGAGTAGCTGGATCTTTTGTCAAAGCTGGTGCTCCAAAAAAAAAAACAATGAACAAGAAAGAAAACAAATACCCTCTTACTGCTGATACCCTTGAAAATCTTCCTCTCTCTCCACTCTGGTGCCCAATATGAGTCCCCTCCAACCTCTACTGTAAGCCCCTGTTGCCACAGGGCTACAGGGTATCCTATGAGAAGCTTAAAAGATTTTGGAGGTGACCACTGTTTTATCTCCAGGGTGACCTCCACAGAGTTAAGATCGAGTGCTAAGGGGATGCTCAGTAGTCAGGGTCACAGAGTCTGAGGCCAGATTATTTGGCTTAGAATCCTAACTTCACCACTCATTGGCTATGTGGCCAAATTGTCCTCTCTGTGCCTGTTTCCTCACCGATATAATAAAAATAATAATATCTAACTCTTGAGGTTGGTAAAAGAATCGAATGTGGTAACATTTCTAAGTGCAAAGAATGGTGTCTGGCATGTAATAACACTGTATAAATTGCTGTTAAATAAAGTCAATATCCCCAGAGTATCAGAAAAAAATGTTAAACAAACAACAACGTAGTATCTAAAATTCCTTCTATAGAACACAATCCATGTGTTTGGAGGTAATTGCCAATTCATTACACAGTTATTTCTAAATGGTTTTGTAGTCATAAGATAGATCAGTCTAATACTTCTATGGATGAATTAAAAAAGTAAAGGATCCAAGTTGATTATGATTGAACTCATTTTCAGGTCTGATAATTTTGACAGTTTTGGCGTAGCAGGATATATATAGGTTCTGAGTTATTTCTGAAATGGGGGGGGGGTTATGATCTGAATTACCATAGCCTCATGTTAGAGAACTTGTAGAAATGCTCAGAAATAACTGAATTCTAGAATATTTTTGGCATTATGTACAAATTGCTTAATAAACTGCAAAAGATTGAGTAATTTTTCAAAACACCCAGACTGCCGCTGTTAGATCATTATTATTCCAGAAATCCTATATTGTACATGGAAGAAAAACCCCACAAGTATTTCTCTGTATTTATAGCCAAAGGCAGGTCACTGGAGATTTATGATGCTCTGCGATAAACAATGCTGACCTTACAAGTGCCTCTAGGAAGACAAGAGCTTCAGATTCCATTGAATGAAATAAATTGCTATTAATTATGGTACCCAGCTTTGACTCCAGCCCACCCCACTGGTTTGTGACCTGATTTTTTTAGAAATTCCTTAATTCAATTTAAAATAAAGCTCCCTGAGGGAAAACAGTCTGCCTCTTATCTGTTTTTCTGGAGCCCAACATAGTATTTTGGCACATCACACATTACACATGCTTTACAAGAATTTGTTAAGTTAGTTTAAAATAAACACAACAAATGTCATCAACAAAGTCTGTTTTGTAATAGAGCATCAGATGTTTTACAAAGAAATCTTAGCTCAGAAGTCATCCTTACTTCTTTCATTTATCCAATATTTCTATGAAATTTGCAAGATATGGGTGATTCTACTAAACTTTTTTTTCCTAAGACAGATCCTTAAGTAGTTTAAAATTGAATATCAAAGCAAACACATGCCATGATATCAATTTCATGTCATGGGATTTGCACACATAAGATATAATTTTCACAACCATCCCACAAACTGGATATTTTCCATTCCTATTTTATAGATGAGGACACTGAGACAGCAAGTGCGCATAGATCACACAGACAAAAGGGGAAATTTCAGGATACCATTCTTCCACATTAGCTTTGAAATCATTTTCTTGCCTTGAAAATATTTTTTGACAATATGTTGTGTAAATGAATTCTAAGATAAATGTTGTCTTCCCACTCCAAATGAAATGGGACTAAAAAAGTATTTTATTCCCTTTTCTTTTTTCTTTTTTTTTAAAGATTTTATTTATTTATTTGACACAGAGAGAGATTACAAGTAGGCAGAGAGGCAGGCAGAGAGAGAGGAGGAAGCAGGCTCCCTGCTGAGCAGAGAGCCCGAAGTGGGGCTCAATCCCAGGACCCTGAGATCAGGACCTGAAGTGAAGGCAGAGTCTTTAACCCAATGAGCCACCCAGGCGCCCCTCCCTTTTATTTTTTCTACTAAGAGATCGTCTTTCTCTTACTTCCACAGAAGGAGGCTTAGTGAATCCTTAATACTATGGATGGAAAAAAGTTGAATCACATTCAGTTCCCTTTGGGGCCCTTCCTTCACAGGAATGGGCGGGCACTTTGACCATTAACACATGGCTACCATTTTGATTTTCTTCAGTCCACTAAGCAGCATGAGAGTCCTTAATGTTTTCAAATACTATGTTGAGATGTGGGAATCTATGTGCACCAAAGAGACATCTGTCAAATGCATCTTAGAAAAGAATATATCTGTAAGACAATTATCAAATGGGAGGAATTAAAGATTGAAACTGGTAGGACCACAAATATAAAGTTGTGAAAAACCCATTATCAGCTGCTTATAACCCCCCCAAAAAGTGGTATTCTAGGTTAGTATATATAAAATATTTGTTATATTAGCACATTTTGCATCCAGCAGTTTTGTTTTGTTTAACTAGAAAATCCTCTAGCAATAGCAAGCCCTTTGCTGAGACATTCTTAATTTTTTTGTTGTTGTTTTACTAGTAAAACACATTAACAACTTAATTTCTTCTTATATGGAGTAGATTTTCTTGGCATGAGTATACAAAACTTTGAGTTAAATAAAATTAAGTTGAATCGCTTCTCGGCCTTTTGGCTAAGATCAAGTGTAGTATCTGTTCTTATCAGTTTAAATAAAATTAAGTTGGCCCCCAAACTTTAGTATACTACATATGGAGATATTAGTCTTACTAATATAATCTCTCTAATAATGAGATATTCCACCAAAAAGCTGACACATACTTAGCATATGATAAGTTCAAACAATAAATGTTAACAATTACTGTTGCTGTTGCTGCTGCATTATCATTTCCACATAATCAGTTCCCTATGCTAAAATCCAGCCTCTTGCTTCCAATGCTTTCCTCTTCACAGCTTTCAAGTTTGCTCAAGGAAGCAAGATAAGACTCAAACTTTATGCCTATCAATTACATTACATCTTGAAAACTAAGTTGCTCAATAGTGATTTGATCTGATTTTTTCCCAGTCACTTTGTACTGTGGGATTCTGGTAGAGGTGAGCATGGGACCAAGAGAAGCGACAGCTTGATAGCTAGACACAAAAGCTCCAGGAATTATGATTCTGAATTGGCAGCCGGTTAAACTAAGCTAATGGGTGGCAGAAGCAAATAACACCTCAGTTAATTTTTCTGCTTCAATCAATTCTTATCTCAGGTTCACAGAACTAGTCAATAACAGCCCAAAGTCGAACAGGTTATAGACTCCTGATTCTAGCAACACCAACTGCAACTAGACTCAGCTCGACTGAGTGCCCCAAAGAAATCAAAAACTTAGCAGAGGGCCTTGCAAGTGGTTGGAAGCCTATAATTCTGTGTTGTTTATTAGATTGTCTAATGTCAGCCTGACTCCTTAAAGCTCATATTGTGTGTATTTGCAGAAACAGAGCAAAACTAGTAAGACTGAGTATCCTCCTCCTCCTCCTCTCATGGATTGTAATTATTCGGTGGGAGGGCATGATCCCAAATAAAGATCCCACAGTTAAAAATGTTGAAATGGAGAAGTACAATTATTTTCTTGGTGAATGTGAGACTCAGCCTAGACTAAAAGAACCCCCCCCCCAAAAAACAACCCCCCCCAAAAAAAACCAAAAAAACTGAAAACAAGTTTTTTTCTAACAAATGAAAACTTGGCAAGGATTTCTTTTTCCTTTAAAGCACTTCCAAACATCTGTGACATTATTATAATAGTGAAAAATTCCCCTCAGAAAGTAACAAAAAAATACTATGGTCTGGTGATAGAAACTACTATTTCAAGTATTTATTACATGTTTTACAACTAAATGCTTTACAACTTAAATGCAATTAAACACAACAAATATTTTTTGATATCTATCATATATCAAGCTCTGTAGTAAATATGAGGAAAACAAAATGGGAATGGCTCATGCCTGATATAAGCTAAAAGTTTACTTTTAGTTTACTTTGGTATTTCTTAAGGACATTTTAAATGCATATTACAATACCAATGTTTGTTCACAAGGTCCCCATTTCTTTCAAAATTTTCCCTTCACATAACTTATAGTAAACTTCTAGTTTTAATGAGATAAAACATGCTGGCTTATCACAGGAACTGATATATACCCCAAAATTGCCAGCCATCTCAACATTGTCTACTGTTCAGCTTTCGTATTTTCAAGCAGTAACATGGTAGAAGAGACAGACATTGACTTTTTATGTGCTTAGGAGACAATTAAGCTTATTCTCAATTAATCCAAGATACTAATGTGGTACATGAGTCCCGAGGAGCATATGTGAGACAGATTTAAAACAAATGTGATAATTTCATTGGCCAAAATGTGTTCCTGGGTAAAATATTGTAATATTTTTTATTTATTTATTTTTTAGAGAGACAGAGAGAAGAGAGAGTGAGAGAGCCAGCATGAATGGGGGGAAGGGACAGAGGGGGAGGGACAAGCCGACTCTGTGCTGAGTGTGGAGCCCTACATGGGGCTCAATCCCACAATCCTGAGGTTATGACTTGAGCTGAAACCAAGAGTTGGATGCCCAACTGACTGTGCCAGCCAGGTGTCCCAAGTATTGTAATACTTTTGATAGAGTTACTTACTTCCCCTTTTCTCCCTCCACACATGCACAATAGTATTTTTTTTCCATTTTTATTGGACCATTCATATTGCATTTTAACTAATTTCTGTCTCTCTTTTCTAATGAGAACTTAAGGAAACCATCTGCAGGATGGTGTCCTTGTTGAATATTAACTTGCTTGATGGAACAGCCCTCAATACACACACACACACACACACACACACACACACACACACATTTTGAACTTCTGTGAATAGAGCCCTGTGAAGAAGCTTTAGAAACACGGAGGTGTTTAGCAAGCCAGTTGAAGGATGGTAGGGAGAGTAAAAAATTCTATCTTAACAGCTGAACTTTTTGCTCTACCTGCTTAAATGCTGAACTTCTTTCCAAACCCAGATCAAATTCCACCATCCCCACCCACCTTTTCTGGACCACTGCACTGAAGTGTTTCCTTCTTAGTTTGAATCCCACATGCTTTTAGTCTTTGACAATTTAACAGATAAATATATACACACACACATATATATTTCTATATGCTGATTTTTTATTGTTTTCTGAATCCATAGGTTGCCCTTCTGGCTTCACCTTATAACTTTCTTGAAAACAAGTTGATCATTATATTTTATTTAGAGCATTTGAATGATAATAAGCATGTAGAGATTTAGCAAAAATACACAGTGTTGACTGCTTCACTATAATGTCATACTCATAAAGTCATGAGTGAAATCTGTTATACAGGTTAGCGAGAAAGCAGAGGGTGCTTAGCAAAGTCATGTTCTGTGGGAAGAATGCAGAATCAAAGAACACCGGGGAATTATTTTTCTTGGCAACAATCTACTGACGGGGACCCATACAGGCATTCTATATATGTTAACTGATTGTGATCAACATATTTTACTTCCAAGAATTCACATCCAACCAGCTGTCACTCCTCTACCTCCAATAGCAGATTCCAAAAGGACTCTAAATGTGTTTTCAAAGTTTCCCTTCCCTGCCTCTCTCAACTCTGTTTTTGAAGGTAGGAGGCATCACGGCAGTGAAAAGGGATACTGTTCTAAATATATCAAAGTAATACAGTAAGTACCTGAAAATAAGGGGACTTATAAAGTTACTAAGAATCAAAAACAGGAAAAAAACTAAGGCTGCCTTTCTACACTGCCAGAGCCCACTCTTGTTGCTTCAATTTTTCATCATTCCCAGCTCCCCATCCAAACCCCTCTCCCTCTCAAACTCACATGAGGCTGAGTGACATTTTGAATTTCTCCTGTGAACAGAGACGTGTGAAGAAGTTTTAGAAGTTTTAGTAGGGCGCCTGGGTGGCTCAGGGGGAGCAAGGCCTGCATTGGGCTCCCGGCTCAATGGGGAGCCTGCTTCCTTCTCTCTGCCTACCTCTCAGCCTCTTGTAATCTCTCTCTCTCTCTCTGTCAAATAAATAAATAAAATCTTTAAAAAAAAAAAAAAGAAGTTTTAGGAGGTGCCAGTAGGCTTGTTTTTATTGTTCGTTTTTGTTGTTTTGTTTTGTTTGTCAAGTGGTCTCTTGGATCAATTGCTGAGCCTGATACACAGCAACTACTCCTCCTTCCCCCATGTCTATAGCTCTATACCATGTGAAATAGCAGTTCCTGTTTGGCTTTTTTGTTCTTTCCTTAAAAGAAATACATATGGGCTTGATATACTGGTTTTTTATAAACAGTGTGTGTCTAGAACTCCAGGATCATAGAAGCTACCAGCCCTTCAAAGTGATGGAGCCATAAGGATTTAATTAAGGGAAGAAGAAAATGCACATTCACTTGTACATGCTTCCCTTTATGCCAGCCACAGAATCCAATAACAGTGTAGGTTACTAGACTGTGCCTGAGAATCTTTTATTAGATATACTTGGGGGACAAGCTCTCTTCAGAATCACCTGTGCCAGATTTGTAAATTCATCAGGTAGGTTTTTACTTCCTTCTCAAAATTTAATGTACAAAAATATTTTAATAATGTTATAAATAGAACATTTTTATAAAGTAGATGAAGACTATTTGTGTTTATATTTCAAAGAATTATAGTGGTTAATTATGCATGTAACCTGACTAGACTATGGTGACCAGTTATTCAGTCAAACACAGTCTAGATGTTGCTATAAAAGTATTTATAGATGTGATTAACATTTACAGTCACTTGTCTTTAAGTACAGTGGATTAGCCTTCATAAGGTGGGTGGACTTCTTCCAATCATTTAAAGACCTTAAGGGCAAAGACTGAAGTTTCCCAAAGAAGGACTTCCACCACCAGACTGCAACACAGAAATTGTGCCTGAGATTTCAGCCTTCGGACTCGAGACTGCACCAACTCTTAGATAAATTTCCAGACCTGATGGCTTACCCTAGGGATTTTGGACTTACCAGCATCCAATTGCATGAAAAAATCTCAGTCAGTCTCTCTCTCTGCCCCGCCCCCCTTCCTCTCTCCATCTATACATATAACTCTGATTAATATAAACACTCAAACTCTCTCTCTCTGCGTCCCACCCTCCTCAATCCATCTATATATATGACTCTGATTAATAAAAGCACAGAACCTAATGCCTAAAAGAATCTGCATTTAAGCAAGTCAGGGCAATTTACTGGTTCATTTGTAGTCATTACTAATTATTTTTCTATGTTAGTGTATAAGGCTGGCACCAGTCATTTTAGTATTTCAAACAACTAGCCCCAATAAAATTTCTTATTTTCCCCCATAGTGTTGAAATTGCCTACATAAAAAGGCAAATCTCTTCATTTAATAATCTGAGATCAGCCATATGATGTTACAGGCAGCACACGAAGACATAAATGAAAAGACTAAGATAGAAGTTCCAGCAGTGCAGATGGGACTTACTTGCCAAGAAACTCTTGCCTAGTTTTGCCTGTGGTCTATTCTGTGAAGGGATAGATATGTAATTAGAATTTTGTTTCCACCTTTGCTTTTCTTGCTATGCTAAAGTGCCTCGGTGTGCCTATAGGCATCTGTGGATCTGAGTATCTGTTACAGGAAAAAAAGCATGTCAAATCATGTTATGGTCCTAATGCTATAGAGAATAGCATTAAAAAGATGCAGCCAGGCATTCTTTTACTCAGGACTGATCCCTGGCATGTTCTGAGGTCTGCTATGCAGGAGTCCACACAAATTGGGCTATGGGAGAAATAAAAATACATTTTTCAACACTGGTTAAAAGATGCCTTCTGTCCCAGTACACTGCAACGGCAATAGAAATTAATTCCAAGGACATGGAAAACAATGACACAGACAAATAGCTCTCTTTACTACAATTCTATAGTCAGATATGGGGAGAGCTGAAACATCTGCTCAGCAGTTAACTTACGACACATCCAAAAAGCAAAGGAGCTGTCTTTTTTCTTCTTTAAGAAATCAACAAGAGGTACAAGATCAGAATTAGAATGTTTTATACAATTATTTGAAACTTTATATATGAGCTCTTGGGAAATTTAATTCCACTCACGCAGTATCAGGCCATCTCCCTATATTGTCCTTTGTCCAGTGGAAATTGGGAGTAATACTCTGAAAGGCTGAGATGATGCTACATTTTTTTTGTTGAAGAGGTAAAATTAACCATACTCAAGAAAAATTAACGTATCTGGCTATAGCAGTGGTAATATATTACATGCAGGCCTATAATCCATAAGGATCCAAATATAAGTTTCCCAATATTTGTCACATGAACAAGTGAGCATTTTTAAAAAGAGGGTCTCATTGTAATGCTCATGGTTTCTGAGGTTCTCTGTATTTCAAATAAAAAACCTTGGCTTCAAAAGGTCAAGAATTTCCCTAGGTAACATAGACAGCAGATCAGGTATTCTGTGTTTTGTTTTGTTTTCAGAGTAACAAGATTTTCTTCCTGACACAAAGGAATGGAATTTGACAGTGATCACCAATTGTGGAGCTTAGGTCTACAGAAACATACTGAAAATAATTCTGTGGATCGCTCAAGAAAAAAGATAAACCACAAGAAACATCAATATGGGAATGTACTAACTTGAACCAACCAAAAGCTGCCACAGATAACAAGCTTTAAACAATGCCTGTACTAAGCCCCTAGTCGTATAATTACGACTGGAGAAGACATAAGTTGAGGCAAAGTATAATACTGCCAGGAAAGAGGTAAGTCAAAAGGTATAGACCAGATCTGAAGGCTAACTATGATTATTAAGTAATAGCATGTTATCAACTAAATCAAATAAATTTATCAAATCAAGCTCAATACTTGATTCATATGAACTTATCTAAAGTTCTCTGAAAATAAAAAACATTTGCAATTTCAGAGTCCTCTCTGCTTAAAAGCATAATTTACTAAAATCTCAGACAGATAGATACATATAATCTGATCTTCAGTATTTTCTGGAAGTTTTATTTTTTTGTTTTCTTTAGCAATCTATTCTTCTCCTTTTTGCCTCTAAAAGCAGAGTATCTATTTGCTTCTAATACATTCTGCTGCAAGATATACACATTTCTCCTGTGTTCTTGCTTTCCTAAAGAAATAGAAGAGTGCTGACTAATATTTTTAGGAAGCTAAATATTATTTAGCCATACATTTTCTGAAATACATCAATTTCCTTTATTTTGATTGCCCCATTTCTACTTTTCCTATGCAGTATCAGTAACTGGATATTTAGATGTCTTTGTTCTCTGGTGCTGATGAAAGTAGGGCTGAAAACAGCACAACACTACTAATTATGTAAGAAAAGATACATGAGTTTTTCTCTCTTACCCAACAACACTTCTGAGTTATGGAAAACAGGGTATGCACAAGATCAAATAGGACTGGGGAAGAGTTAGATTCTAATTTGAGTTGTGGCAAGTTCAAATCTATGTGCTAATTAATAAGTCAAATAATAATGACTATGCAGCTTTATAGAATTAAAAGTACACGAAAATTTCAGTTAAGGGTAATGATTCTCAAAAGAAAATTATGACATAAATGCTATAACAGATTCTTGAATAACACACCCTCCTTCAGTAAAGAATCCACTAAAAGCATGCATAATTCCAAACAAAACACTATTTCCATGAAAAATGACTTAAAAGCTTATATTGGAATTTATGATTTTCTAGACTCTGAATTACACTGCCTAGCATATCAAAAATCAATTTCCTAACATTTCAGTACATATATTCACTTATTCATTTCCTTTCTTTAAGTAAAACATCTGGCGATATTTTTCTTTTACTAAAATCAGACATGGTTATTTCAAATATAAGACCTTCATATTATGTTTGTTTTTACCCTGTTGCTATGGTACAATTTTAAAAGTATACAATAACTTCATTTATGAAGATCCTACTATTTGTCAGGCACTTTATATGCATTATCTCTTGCATAAAATACTGCCATCAGTATTTTAGTGGAAGAACACAAATTTCAGAAAATTTAAGTAATAACAGAGGTAACACGGCTGGTAAATGATAAAGCTGATGATTAAACCATTGTTTATCAGACATCAGTGTGATTTTTTCTCAGGCCACCCAGAGAGAAACAGCAAACCGTAACAGGCTTTATAGGTACTGGGTCTTACACAGGGAGATTGAGACCAAAATCACTTAGCATGCAGTTAAAGAAGAACCCACAGTATTTTTATGGTCACTTTGAGGAGTGTTCGAAATTCCCGAAAAATAACCACCTCTGGAATTTGGGAACAAGAAATTGGAATTCAGAGGACTTCATGGGAAGTCCTTAAGCCTACATTAGTCTATATTTTTAATAACATTTTGTGTTTTAAATAATATTAAGTGACCATGATAACCAGTAAAGCACATTTCTATGACAGAATTATACAAAGTTTCAGATATTTTCTGTAATATATAAATATGTATATATATACGTATATATACAGATATACACAGATATATGAACAGTTATTTATTATGAACAAATATATTGTGATGTTATATATTTCAATAACATTAAAATATATTTACTTAGGTATTTGATAATGGAAAACTTTAACAGAACATCAACACAAAATATATACATAGAAAATTATTTTTGGAATTGTAAGATAATACCACAGCTATTTAATATTTAAAAGTCATCACTTTAAAAAGGACATGTTAAAGCACACAAACTAATTGCTCTGATAGCCCTGATCTTTGTTTTATGACAAGTATTCCAGACACAGATTTTTTTTTCATTTTATATTGACATTAGTCTAATTGTTAAGAGTAAATCCAAAGTAATCTTCAAGTTGGGCATTAGGTTATGTGTTGCTTTGTATAGGCTTATATCCTTTTTGAACACAATATTTTATAGACTTCCCCTGAGTTTTGTTTTACTGTTAAAATCAAGGTTGCTTTTGCATTGAAATCAGGTTTTAAATCATTTTATACTGAAGTTGTTCACAAATTCACATCTTTTCCTTGCATTTTGTTTGCTAAGATATTTACAGTGACAGCAAGTATTCAAACACTGGAAAACACCAGTGAACATTATGAGTTGTATTCAAATAACATAAAATTCTGTTGTCCCAGCAAAGTTAACAACACTGCACAGATCAAGTTGAGAAATTGCCTATTCAAGGACATACTTTGCTTCCAAAACTTTTTCTTTCTTAGAATATCATTTTTAGGATTTGTATAAAGTATATTATGCATATACATTAATATTGATTTTACTTGAAAGCATGACTGTGCTAGCAGCAGAGAGTGCCATAAGCGAGTATATTTATTACATGGAAACACTTACAAGCAGGAGGTACTGACCACTTCATGAAGTGACCAGTTCTCTATGTGCTCTTGTCCAGCTCCTCATGAAGTCAACCTTAACCTTCTACTCCATCTGCTAGCATTTCTTAATCTTGCCTTCAACTTGACATCAGGGGATTCCTTTGAACCAGTTAACATTTCTATGTTGACAGCCAATCTTATGCCTCAAGGAAAAATGATAATACTATTGTTGGTTGTTCTGCTTCCTTTAGTGTTTTTGTTTTATTTTGTCTTGTCTTTTTTGTGTCCATGGAATGTAGGATTAGGAAAAAACAAAAAAAAAAAGAAAGAATCGTATTTTCTGAGAAAGCCAGGAAAGAATTCCTTCATGAAAATATGGACCTCAGGTATATTATCTTTTACTGAGACTTGAGAAAAATTGCAAGGTGTTGTTTATATAAATCTTTAAAAGAAATCCATTATCTGGGCGCCTGGGTGGCTCAGTGGGTTAAAGCCTCTGCCTTCGGCTCAGGTCATGATCTCAGGGTCCTGGGATCGAGGCCCGCATCGGGCTCCCTGCTCAGCGGGGAGCCTGCTTCCCCCTCTCTCTGTCTGCCTGACTCTCTGCCTCCTTGTGATCTCTCTCCCTCTGTGAAATAAATAAATAAAATCTTTAAAAAAAAAAAAAAGAAATCCATTATCTATCTACCTACCTATCTATTTCTCTATTTATCTACACATCTAATCTATCATGAGAAAATAAGCCAAGAGTTTAAAAATAAATCACAGTCCTTCTGAACAAAGGAATTTCAAGAGAGTTGCAAAAGCATTCATTAGTATCATAAAGTAACAATGACCTATTACAATAAAAGTAGTTTCTATACAAAAATTAGCTTTGGCAAAACATTAAAATTGAAAGGATTTAGGCTGGTATGATGTCTTCTCTAACATATACCACCATTTCAGTTTTTGTTTAGGATAGATAGCCATTGTTGTTTATCTTCACATGAGCAGAGAAATGAAATTGAAACTAAATAGGCAAGCAGATGGAATATTTTAGGTCCTGGATGCTCAGTACGTTGGTTGTAGGAGTATGGTAAAGACGGGTAATGCTCATCAGTATTTGTCTTCCATCTTCCTGGCACTCAGCTGGACTACATTTTCCTGACTCTGGATCTATATGGGAACACCTGGCTAGCTTTTGCCACTGAAATATTAAAGTGATGTGTGTCATCCCTGAGATGATACAGTTAACAGCGAGTATGCCTCCTCTTGTTCTCTCTTTCTTCCTCCTCCTACCCTGTCCCCTCCTGAAACCTCATCTTTCTCTTCTTACCACCCAGATACATATGGTCCAGCAGAGGATTCTAAGGCCCTAGACCTGTGAGGGTCATGAGATAGAAGGAATCTATACCCCTAAATTATGAGCAAAGCAGAGCCTCTTCCCCACCATAAATATGTTCTCTCAACCTTCACTGAACTATCACCACATAAGTGAGAACTAAAACTTTGTTGTGTTAAGCCACTGAGTTTTGGAACTGATGGTTACAGTAACTGATATAGATCATTAACATATGTTGACTCACAGAAGAATAAACTTTCAACGAGAGAACTTAATTCTTATTAAGATTTTAAATTTTAAGGGAATATCTGATTAGACTGATTTCATGGTTGACAAGTTTCTAATTTTATTCTGATTGTTTTAGATGATAGAAATTTATAGGAATTAAAACATATGCTGCTTACAAGGAAGCTTCCGTAACATGACAAAAAATATTGACCAAAAAACCCTACACAGTCATACTCAATAGTGGAATGCTGAAAATCAGAACGCCTCTATCACCAATTTCATTCACAACATTATTGAAGATCCCACCCAGTATAGTAAGTTAAGAAAAGGAAATAAAAGACATAAGGATTACAAGGATGTAATAAAACTGCCACTATTCATATACAATCTGATTATATATTTAACAATTCAAAGATTTACAAACTATTAAAATTAATAATGAATTTGGCTAGGTTGCTGAGTATAAGGTCAATAGAGCAAAATCAATCGGATTTCTGTTGACTAAGGCAGTCTTAACATTTTCCTTAGCTTGACTTCTTCCTGCCTCCATGTCCCTGACCTCCTTCTCATCTCTGCTCTGAAAGAATCCAGATGGTTTAACTGCAGAAGTCTCTCTATTCCCTTTTTTTAGAGCATTTACTTTAGAAAATTTGTAAATGTAAGTTATTTCTTTGCCTTTTTGAGATGTAAATCTTTTCTAAAGCTTCTTGCCAGATTTACAACTGGGGGCTGTCTTTCTCAAGGCCCTGAAAGCCAACCCTTTGAGATGTAATCATCAAGGAAGATACTTCCCCTATTTCCCCATCTGTGTGAGGGTAGGAGCCTGACTTTGGTGAGCATATTGCTCCAAGTTGTAAATAAACCCTCAGTTATGATGATGCAAGGTTTGCTTTTCCTTTAGGTAAGGACAACTAATAAAAAGAGATGGGCTTCTACTCCAGCTCTTAAGAAACCTCCCATACTTCATTTCAGCAGAGTTGAATTTAGATGTATTCTGTTCTCCTTCACCTATTTCAATAGCTTTGACTAGTCTGACTTGCCTTTTTTTTTTTTTTTTTTTTTTGCCAGGGGCA
>LNAC01000321.1:2233672-2265800 GCA_002007465.1 Ailurus styani | reverse complement strand
TTTTTTTTTTTTTTTTTTGGCCAGGTGCAATTTTTTTTTTTTAAGATTTATTACTTATTTATTTGACACAGAGAGAGAGATTACAAGTAGGCAGAGAGGCAGGCAGAGAGAGAGGGAGAAGAGGAAGCAGACTCCCTGCTGAGCAGAGAGCCTGATGCGGGCCCAGGACCCCAGGACGCTGAGATCATGACCTGAGCCAAAGGCAGAGGCTTTGACCCACTGAGCCACCCAGGCGCCCACCAGGTACAATTTTTATCTGATGTTATAAACTGGCAACAAATAGAAAATGAGCCTTAAAAATACCATTTACAACAGCATAAAAAATAAAATATTTAAGACTAAATCTACAAAAGATACATAGGACATTTACACAAAAATCTAAAATAATTTCTGATGGAAAATTTAAAAGTGTGATATGATACACTATGTTCATGTTCTGAAAGACTCAATAGTATAAAGATGTAAATTCTCCTCAAATTCATCTATAGGTTCAATGCAATCCCAATCAAAACACTAGCAAAACATTTTGCAGATATGATAAGCTGTTTTTCAAACAAAATGAAAAGTGCCTAAAATAGCTAATACAATTGCAAAAAACAAAGCTAGAGGATGTGCCCCGACAAATATTGCTATTATATACCTATAATAATTAAGAACTATAATGTTGACACAGAGTTAAACTGACCAAGAAAACAAAAGAGTGTCTAGAAATAGAACCACATACATATATTCACTTGATTTATGACAAAGTCAACACTGTAATACAAAAGGGAAATAACTCACTACCTCTTCAGTAAATGTGCTAGGTCAACTGAATATCCCTATGAAAATATTTATATATGAAAGGTTGTGGATGTGTGTGTGTGTGTGTGTGTCAGTGTGCACTTATAAGGATCTCACACATCTACATCTTTTAAAAACAAAATAAAGGAGATGAAACATTTTTATGGTCTTAAAGTAGGCAAAGATTTCATATACAGCACACAGCGTATTAACTATTAGAGAAAGAAATAACGTATTAGATTGCCCTAATATTAAGAATTTCTGATCATTAAACAATAATCTTAAAAAAATAAGAGGAGTGCCTCAGTAGGTAAAGCATGTGACGCTTGCTCTCAGGGTCTTGAGTTTAAGCCCCACGTTGGACATGGAGCCTACTGAAGGAAAAAAAAAAAGAATGAAAAAAACAGAGTGAAAGGAGATTTTTACAAAACATTTGAGTAATACCCAGAACACACAAACCAGTTTTAAAGAATGCAATCAATAAAACAGAAATATGAACAAAACATTTGAATGTATTGCAGTAAATAGCCAAATGGCTGATGAACAAATAAGCAGGTGGTCAATATTCAACTTCATTAGTCTTTAAGAAAATACAAATTAAAACCACCATTAAATATAACTACACATCCATCTGAATGGGTACAGTGGCAAAGACTTTAATTGTGAAGTGCTGACACAGATGTTGAGTACTCAGAACCCTCATGCCCTTTGGTGAGAGTGTAAATTGGCACAACTACTTAGAAAACTAGCAATAGGTACTAAACCTGAATATCTGCAGATCAAATGACCCCAGACTCCAGGCTTATTCAAAACAGAAAATGATGACAAAAAGACATTCATTAGAATGTTCACAGCATCACTATTCATTGTAACCCATAAGTGCACATTACCTAAATGTCTACCATCAATGAATGGACAAATAAACCGTGATCTAGCTGAGCAAAGGAATACTCTCCTGAAACAGCAATGATGATTTACAAATATAAGGTTAAGTCAAAGAAGCCAGACACAAGAGCACACTGTGATAACTACATATTTACAGTTCGGAATCACGTAAAACTAGTCTGTTTAGAGATCCACAAGACACTGGATATCTTTAGGGGTAGAGGTATACAGCCTGGAAGAGACACCAGGAAGGGGTGCTTCTGGGTGCTAGGAATGTTATCCCTCTTGCTGGATATATGGCTGTGCTCAGTTTCTGAAAATACACCAAACCGTGTACGTTGACAGGTTCATCTTTCTATATGCATATTATACTTCAATAAGAAGTAAAAAAATTTAAAAAGGTAAATACGAATCACAAAAGTATATTATCTTAAAACCTTATGGAAAGGGGTGCATAGATGGCTCAGTCAGTTGAATGTCAGACTCTTGAGTTTGATTTGGGTCATGATCTTGGGGTCGCAGGATCCAGTCCCCTGAGTCAGGCTGCATGCTCAGTGGGAAGTCTGCTTCTTTCCTTCTCCCTCTCCTTCTACCTTTCCTCTGGCTCTTGTATTCTCTCTCTCTCTCTAATAAATCTTAAAAAAAAAAAAAAACTTACGGAAAGGTAAGTTTATGGTGTGAACTAGCTTCTCTAACAGGCAAGAATTTACAAGTCAAAAGATTAAAAAAATTTAGGAGAAAAAAAACACTTAGAAAAATAACACGGTCACCTATTTTGTGCAATAGATATAAACTGACATACTGTACACATTATTTCTCAACAACGTATCAATCAAAGCTGTTTTGATTTTATTCCAATTGATCTCAAGTCAGTAATGATTTCTAGCAATCCAAATATTCCTATGCCAATCCACATTTAACAGTACCTAAATAAGGACTTAAAATAAACTTGAGGAATGACCTTTCAAGTAAATTTATTTATATTATTCCAAGTTTTCATGTTGTGAGTAAAGCAACTTCAACTGCAAACCTCTACTAAATAATAAGTCATTACTGTATTTACTTTTGAAGAAATACAGTTTGATAACCTATCTACTAAATAAGTGGTTTTTCCACATCTCTGCTAGAATACAGTTATAAAATAACTGAAATTATAAACTATCTCCAGGGTTTTTAAATCAAAAATCTAGAGATTATCCTAATGCAATGGTCTAAGAATGACACAAACCCAAAATAAGAAAAACTATTTTCTTTACTCCCCATTCCTTCTTTCTAGTGACTACTTCTTTTCTTCTCTGTTATTGTACAAAATATAAGTTAAATAAAAAACAATTTTAGTAGAAAATTAATATTTGTCTGGCTTTACCACAAATGTTGACTTATCAACAATCCACTTTTCCCCCTATAATGTAATTGTTAAAAGTACTACGTATTTAATTCCTCTAGAATGTATATTCATTTCATAATATGTCAGTATTATTTGATTTCTCAAATGTGGATTTCAAATTTGTTGAAATAGTTAATATTTGATACTTATTTTCACAGATTACCTGATATAAAATACTATGCCAGAGAAAATGAATCTTTGTAAATAGATCTGTCTTTGTGCTACGAACCAGTAAAGCGGGGCGGGGCGGGGCGGGGCGGGCGCCTGGGTGGCTTAGTCCTTTGAGAGCCTGCTTTCACTCAGGTCGTGATCCCATAGTCCTGGGATCCGGCCACACGTGTGGTTCCCAGCTCAGTGGGGAGCCTGTTTCTCCCTCTCCCTGCTGCTCATGCTCTGTCTCACTATCTCTCTCTCTCTCAAACAAAGTCTTTAAAAAAAAAAAAAGGTAAACAGTTACATCAATGTAAGAAACACTTAATAGATTTCCATTTAGATGAGTGGAGGGCTTCAGGCATTTCAGATTTTGTAACATGGAATTTGACTATTCTATGACCGATCACTGAATTCTCAAACACATGTGAAGCATCTAAGGATTATTTCAATGTGGTAGCACTGAAGCCAAGTAGCCCCAACTAAATAGCAACTGTGACTTACATTAGCTGAAGTTTTGTTCATCATATGTCTGGAAGACTGTTGAAACTATGACTCAGGTCTAAAAGAAGTCATCAGCTTGCAATCTTTTTTTTTTTTTTTTAAGATTTTATTTATTTATTTATTTGTCAGAGAGAGAGAGAACACAAGCAGGCAAAGTGGCAGGTAGAGGCAGAGGGAGAAGCAGGCTCTGTGCTGACCAAGAAGCCCAATGCAGGACTCGATCCCAGGACCCTGGGATCATGACCTGAGCCAAAGGCAGCTGCTTAATCAACTGAGCGTCCCAGACATCCCTGCCATCATTCTCAAACAAATGTAAGATGAAGAAGACCACTCACTCCTCAGGAAGCCTATTTTTCAAAACAAAGGGGGAATGAGCTGGGTTTGGGAGGGGATGTATCAGGAGTTACTGCCAGTTTTGAAAATGCCCTTGATATTTATGTTGCCACTTTCAATAAATAAGCATGCACTTCCACATAAGACAAATAGGTGTGTTAAATTGTGAACCCTTCACATTATTCTAAATAGAAGAGTCTCTCCTATGGTAACTAAGACAGAATAAGGTAAGTCTCTACAAACAGATATCCAAAGATACCCGCCAGGTATGATTAAAAAAAAAAAAAAGCAAGTTCAGAACAGTGCATACTAAAGGACTCGCTTTTGTTAAAATGAATGTGTGTGTATTTAGATCTTCAGTAATAATTGTGGAAGGTACAATACAGTTTTGCGACAGGATACATGGGAGCAGGGGTTAGACAGAATAAATTTTACTTTTTCTTAATATAATTCCATACAATGTGAAAATCTGAAATAAAAATCTTTTATAATAGGGGGCTTAAAATAGGTAATTTGTATAGATACAATATTCTATACTTCTGTCTTCCTGCAATTCTGCTTTCTAAAGTATTTTTCACTTTATGTATTTATCTTAGTTTTTAAGTATTTTATAGTGGTAAAATACATATAAAAATTTCTCATCTTAACTATTTTAAGTGTACAATTCATTACCTTCACAATCTTGTGCAATCATGTAACCACATATTTCCAAAATATTTTTATCACCAGATACTCTATAACCATTCCAACTCCCAATTACCTCAATTACTTCAATCCCCCTCAGAGTCTCATAATTACTAATTTACTTTCTGTTTCTCTCAAGTGGCCTAGGCCAGATATGTAATATAAGTGGAAACATTTGGTTTTCACCAAACTGTACACCACTGCTAAATTGTTTTCCACAGCACCTGCACCATTTTCCATTCCCATCAATTCCAATTTCTCCACATCCCTTCCACTATCTGCTGTTTTTCCATTTTCTGGACTGCAAAGATTCTAGTAGATGTGAAATGATATTTCATTATGTTTTGCTTTGCATTTTCCTAATAATTAATCATGTCGGGCATTGTTTTTCATGTATTTATTGGCCATCTGTGTGTCTTCTATGGAGGAATGTCTATTCAAGTCCTCTGTACATTTTACTGGGTTGTAATTTTGTTGTTGCATTTTATATAGGGATATTAAACTCTCAGATACACGATTTGCAAATATTTTCTATCATTTTGAAGTTTGTGATCTTACTTTAACACCTGTTTTATTGAGATATAATTGACATATATGCACTGTATTTGTTTTAGGTATACAATATAATGGTTTGAGATTTTATACATATATATATATGTTAAAATTGTCACCATGATATATTTAGTTAACATCCATTGCCTCACACAGTTACAATATTTGTGTGTGATGAGAACTTCTAAGATTTACTCTCTTAACAACTTCCAAATACACAAAACAGTACCGATAGTCATCATGATGTATATTATAGCCCAAGGACTTATTTATCTTATAAATAAAGTTTGTACCTTTTGATCACCTTCATCCATTTCACCCATCTCCCCACCCCCACCTCTGGCAACTACTATTATCATTTTATTTATTTATTTTTTAATTTTTTTAAAGATTTTATTTATTTGAGAGAGAGAGAGAGTGTGTGTGCGCATGTGCACTGTGCACTCAAGCAGGGGCAGGGCAGAAAGAGGGGGAGAAGCAGACTCCCACTGAACAGGGAGCCCAAGGCAGGGATCGATCACATAGTCCTGGGATCATAACCTGAGGCAACACAGACGCTTAACCAATTGAGGCACCCAGATACCCTATCATTGTCATTTTATTGATAACATCCTCTCATGCACAATTTATAATAATTAAGACCAATTTATGCTTTTTTCATCTTCTGCTCAGACTTTTGTTGTCATACCTAAGAACTCATTACCAAATTCAAGGTCAGGAAAACTTGCCTTCTAAGAGATTATCGTTTTAGTTCTCATATTTAGGCCAATGATCATTCTGAAATGATTTTTTAAATATATTTGTATACTGCACATGGAAATCCAGTCTCCCCACCATTTGTGAAGAAACTGTTATTCTCCCCCTGAATGATTTTGATACCATTGTCAAAAATCAATTGACCAGAGATGTAGGTGACTTACAATTCTATTCCATGAATTATCTATATTTCTATCTTTGTACCAGTACCATACTGATTTAATTATTATAGCTTTGTAGTGAGTTTTCTTAAATGCTTATCATGTTAAAGTTCCCTTCTTATTTTTTGTGTTTTTCATCATGAAACGATGTTGGATTTTGTCAAAAGCCTTTTCAGCATCAATTAAGATGATCGTTTTTCCCTTTTGATCTATTAATGTGGTGCATTACATGCATTAACATTCTTATGCTGACCACCTTTGCATTCAGCATTCAGCATTCATTTGGTTGCTTTAAACCTCTGACTTTCCCAGAGCTGAAAAATTTGGTTCTGATATTTCATTGTTGTGTTTTGATGTTTTTATGGGGATGGGAGCCTGAAGCCACCAATTCCACCATTTTGCTGACATCATTTTTACTTTTTATCATATGTTATCAAAATTATTAAAATTATCTGTGAACCTACTCTATCTTATTCTACACTTTATGGTGCAATGTTCCAGGTAATAGACCAAACTCTTTCTTAGCAATTCCGGTCCTGTTATTATTTAAAAACTTTGAACTTGGTAACTGTGACTCTGGACAAATAACTTTACCACTCTTAGCCTCAGACTCCTCATTGGTGATATGTACATATTTAGAACATAACATGGAATCTACTCTATAAAGTAAAGATTAAATAATTTATAAGATAATTCAGGTAAAGTATTTCACTCGATATATTTTAGCAATTATAGCAATCATAATAATAACATTTTGCCATGTACAGACACAATCTCTTAGCTCATTGGTTTTTGTGTTACTGCTGAAGTTCTTTTGACATATTCTCAGAATAAGGGACCTAATCAGACTTAATGGAAAGGTATGGTAATAAGGAAAATATAATCCTACCAACAAGAAATTGTCTACTGCACTGCAGATAACACAATAGTTATAATAATACTAAAATATATGAATATTCTGATTAAGGTTACTAGCACTATTTGGTTATGTATCCAGAAAAGAGAGAAGTTCATTCTTCCTTCCAAATAAACTACAAACACCTTGAATGTGGAGAATATGTTTCCTATATCCCTCTATGCCAACAGTGAAAATAGACTAGGCATATAGCTAGAGAATATGTATTCATCCTTTGGAGCCCTAGTACCTGACATAGTAGCCTTGTAGGAGGTAAATATGAACTATGTTCTCTAAGACACTGTCTTTCAATAAAAATGCAGCAATATCTCAAAGAAACTTGAAACTCTATGGCAGTTTGAAATACACTTTTCATGGGAACTTATAATCCAGCCTTATACTAAGTTAGGATAACAGACAGAAACACACCAGTTTTAATAGTACACATTAAATGGAGTTTTCCAGCTGAGAACACATAGCCTTTTAAAATATATAATACTAGCTTTTTTCTATAAAGTGAAAAACAGTAATTAGTGGGGGCAAAAAGTTCTCTTTGATATTCAGTGTCTGAAAGGAAAACATATGTTCAATGTTTTTGTCCTCTGCTTTATTCAAAATAATTTATTTGTGGAAAAAAGAAAGATCATAAAAATAATTCAGAATCTTTTACAAAGGAGGTTATTTTCAAAGAGGAGATTTAAGAACAATATAAAATGAGACTCTGGGTTCAGTATCTAATATTACTAAGAAAAGTGAAATTCCCATAAAGCAACACTCAGTAACTATAGCAACCATGCAAGGTAGCACAAAAGGGCTCATCTTTATGAGGCACAGTTTTATAAAATTTATCATCCTAGATGTGACAGTATGTACTATCTTTTCTGGTCTGCTGTGACATCCTAATACATAGACATTATTAACTATAACCAATGGCTCATTTATTACCAGTCAAGAAAGTTATGTCTTAAATACACATGTTTAAAATCAAAATGAGGTGTTTAAACAGTTAAGCTTCCTAACTATAAATTACCAAAAGTGAAAATACAAGTAAAGCCAACTCTGCCAACATTCTTATTTTAAACATAAAAACACCAATACCTACCTATATGTTTATTTTCAACAACTATTTTATACTAGAATAAGGAAAACTAATCAAAGGGCTACAATGACTCTATAGTGAAAACCTCCAAGATAAAATCCCCTTGGTCTCAAAGTACACAAAATTTGATGCATGAAAATGAAGCTGTCCCAGGAGACTTGAAGAACATACCTACTGAAACTAGCAGTGAGCATAATTAATAATTCCCATCATGGAGTCACTGTGAAATAAAATAGATCTTTTCTATTTAAATATGTTTGATGATGAAATCAGGACATAATCTATATCAAGAACTCTTGAGAAAGTTTATGGATGTCATTTTGCCAATTTAGAATGTCTAAATTACAAATAAATTGTAAATGTGTCCATAAATTGATAAATTATACACACAGATATATCATTGTATGTGTGTATACATACACACACAGACATACAGACACACACCTTTTATCTACACCATTTAGTTTAGTCTGAAAAGATTGGAGTTATAAATATATTTTAAAAAATTATCTCTTCTCAAATAACTCTTTAAGGGGAAAATAAAACACCAAATAAAATAAGGGAATTCATCCCACAGATGAAATATAAAGAACTCTGTAATTTGGCTTGGACTAAGCTTCTGGTTTTGATTATAACTACTACAGAAATTTTCATTTGATCGTTTTATAGACTGCTAAAACCATTTTTGCATTTCCTTTTAAGTAGTCTACTGGGACATATAACAAACATATACTGCTGATCTAATAAAGGTGAAACTACATATAAAGGTCTTTACCCAAACACTTTTATGAATGGCTAAAGGGGAAAGAACATAGAAATTAGAAGAATGAAAGGGAGAGAGGTGGTATGAAAATATAGAAATTTACTTAATATTCTTGAACATATATTGTGAATTCTTTGTCTACTGTGTTCATTTGGAAGGCAAAAAAAATAGGGTAGTTTAAAAAAAACTCTGGGAAATTCTGAGGCCCAAATGTTTGTTTTTCTGTAATACCCTAGCTTCTATTTAAATAAATGTTTCTAAATTTTTAAAAGAGAAAAATCTTTATTTTGACACACAATTATAGACAGAATAAATTAGACAAAAATTTCATAAGATTTGAGATGGAGAGAATTACAAACAAAAAAAGAATTATGAATATGATTTTGAAGACCCAAGGGAAGTTAAATGCTGCTTGGAAACAAATTAGATTATTAAAGTCCATGTTCTATCAATAGTCACTTGGGTGGTTGGGTAGGAGTGTTTGTGTGAAACAGACAATATGTCCATCTAAGAAACAGTAAGCCCACTGAACAGTCATAAGACATTTGCTCATATTCTGCCAGGCAAGTTTTAAATATCCTTTAAGAACATAATTTTTTTGGTTGTTGTTTTTGGGTTTTTTTGGTTTTGGTCGGGGGTGTTTTTGTTTGTTTGTTTGTTGTCTCTAGCTACATTGTTTTTTGGGAAACCTAAAGTCTAAAATATCCAAAGAAACACATGAGGGTTATTATCTGAATAATGAGTTCACACATAGAGATTCCTCTAATATGTACATCACTGGCCTTGTATATATGTGTTTTTCCTCAAGAAAAATATTAGTCAAACTTCAAAAAAAATTCAGGACGTGCTAAAACTGGGATGAGGACTTGGTAGAAAATAGGGGCTTTAATGGGTACTTGTTATAGTCACTGTTAATCATTTATCAGAATGTATTTTTCTTATGAAATTAATAAAATTATTTAAGACTGAATGCTACGAGCTTCATTTTATTCAAATTTATACTTTTAGCATCCTAGAGAGATTTGACCAACTCCACTTTTGCTAAATTGCTCCCCACCACTAAACAAAATTCTGGTGTCAGGAAAGAAAATTCCCAAGTCTCTCCTCTAATTGATCCAGTAGAGCATTACTGTCTACTTTTATTTATTTATTTTAGATTACTAAAGACTGTATAACAGCTAAGCACTTACCCATTTTCAGAGAATATCAGTTGCAGATACATAAAAGGCTAATGAATGCTATTTTAGTGAGAAAGCTAACAGAATTTATAAGTTCTTAGAATAGTTAAAAGCTTCAGAAATATTCTCCTGCCCTAAAAATAATGAATAACAAATTCTGTGGTACAATTCTAAGAAAAGGAGAGAAGTTTGAAATAAAGGAAGATTTTGGAAAATGTCTCAAACCATTTTGATGAACTTTTCACATCTAGGAGTTAAAATGATCAGAAAACTCCATCCAGAGTTTTGAGCTTGCAATCAGGCATACATTTCTTTATAATATAGGCATATCGGGGCGCCTGGGTGGCTCAGTGGGTTAAAGCCTCTGCCTTCAGCTCAAGTCATGATCCCAGGGTCCTGGGATGGAGTCCCGCATCGGGCTCCTTGCTCAGCACAGAGCCTGCTTCCTCCTCTCTCTCTGCCTGCCTCTCTGCCTACTTGTGATCTCTCTCTCTATGTCAAATAAATAAATAAATAAATGAAAATCTTAAAAAAAAAAAATACACATATCTCAGAGACATTGCAGGTTTGGTTCCAGACCACCACAACAAAGCAAACATGACAATAAAGCAAGTCAAATGAATTATTTTGGTTTTCCAGTACATACAAAAATTATGTTTACAAAAAAGTTATGATTTACTATACTGTAGTCTATTAAGTATATAATAGCATTATGCCTAAAAAACATATATACCTTAAAAAAAAGATTGCTAAAAAGTGCTAACTATCATCTGAGCTTTCAGTAAGTTGAGACCTTTTTGGTGGTGGAGAGTCTTGGTTCAATGTTGACAGCTGCTGACTGATGACTGTGATGGTTGATGCAGGTTGGGGAGGCTGTGGCAATTTCTCAAAATGAGACAATATTAAAGTTTGTGGCCTCAACTGACTCTTCCTTTCATGATAAAGATTTCTCTGTTGCATGTGATGCTATCTGGTAGCAGTATACCCATTGTAGAACTTCTCTCAAAATTGGAGATAATCCTCTCAAACCCTGCCACTGCTTTATTAACTAAGTTTATTTAATACTTTAAATCCTTTGTTTATCAGCAATCTTCACACCATCTCCACCAGGGGTAGAATCCATCTTTAAAAACTACTTTCTTTATTCACGCATAAGAAGCAGCATCTCATCCATTAAATTTTGATTATGAGATTGCAACAATTCAGTCCCATTTAAAGCTCTGCTTCTAAATCTAGTTCTCTTGCTATTTCCACCATGTTTGGAATTACTTTCTCCACTGAAGTCTTGAACCACTCAAAGTCATCCATAAGAGCTGGAAACAGCCTTTTCCAAACTGCTGTCAATGTTGATATTCCGACCACTTCTCATGACTCATAAACATTCTTAACTGACATCTAGAAGGGTGTATTCTTTCTAGAAGTTTTTTAATTCACTTTATCCAGATCTATCAAAACAATCATTATCTATGGCAGCTATAGCCTTATGAAATGTATTTCTTAAATAATAGGACCTGAAAGTCAAAATTACTCCTTGATCCCTGGGCTGCAGAATGAATGTTGTATTAGCAGGCATGCAAAATACATTAATCTTATTGCCTATCTCCATTACAGCTCATGGGTGACCAGGAGCACTGTCAGGGGGAAGTAATACTTTGAAAATGATCTTTTTCCTGAATAGTAGGTCTCAACAATGGGCTTATTCAATGAATAAGTTGTAAACAGAGGTGCTATCATCCAGATTTTGTTTTTCCATTTATACAGCACAGACAGTAGATTTAGACAGATAATTTTTAAGGGCCCTGGGATTTTCAAAATGGACAACAATCATTGTTGTCAACTTAAAGTTCAACTTAAAGTCACTAGCTCCATTAGCCCCTAAGAAGTGAGTCAGCCTGTTCTTTGAAGCCTTTAGCCAGGTACTGAATTCTCTCTCGCTATCAAAGTCCTAGGTGGCATCTTCTTCCAATTGAAGATTGTTCTCTCTACATGGAAAATCTGCTGTTTAGTGCAACCACTTTCATTCATTATTTTAGCTACATCTTCTGGATAACTTACTATAGCTTCTACATCATCACCTATGGCTTCACGTTACACATTTGTTTTATGGGGATGACCGCTTTTGCTAAGCCTCATGAACCAATTTCTGCTGGCTTCAAGCTTTTCTTCTGCAGCTTCCTTGCCTGTCTCAGCCTACATAGATTGAAGAGAGTCAGGGCCTTGCTCTGGATTACGCTATGGCTTAAAGGAATGCTATGACTGGTTTGGTCTATCTAGACCATTAAAACTTTCCCCGTTGCAGCATTAAAGTTGTTTTTCTTTCTTACCACCGGTGTGTTCACTGGTGTACCACTTTTAATTTCCTTCAAGAACTCTTCCTTTGCATTCACAACTTGGTTAACTGCTTTGTAAAAGAAGCCTACTTTTCAGCCTATTCCAGCTTTCCATATGCTTTCCTCACTAAGTTGAATAATTTTTAGTTTTTGATTTAAAGTAAGAGACAGAGAGAGAGAGAGATTACAAGTAGGCAGAGAGGCAGGCAGAGAGAGAGGAGGAAGCAGGTTCCCTGCTGAGCAGAGAGCCCGATGTGGGCCTCGATCCCAGGACCCTGGGATCATGACCTGAGCCGAAGGGAGAGGCTTTAACCCACTGAGCCACCCAGGCACCCATGTTTTGTTTTTTAAACAAGTTATTTGGTCATTAAGTTTTCCATTGGTCATCGCCATTCCTACACTGGGAAATAATGGCATCTGTCCTCCCAATTTCTCAAGAAAAGAATGGTGGCTGGGAAGAAAGAGAGGACACTGAAAAATCTGTCAGGACGCAGCCCGAAGAGCACTGAGAATAGCCCTGTACTCTCCTCTATTTCTTTACTCCCTGCAACAAGTCAAAACACCCTCAACTCTTTCTTAAATTATAGAGCTTCCACAAAAACGGGATGAATATTAGCCCCAGACATTAAATAAAACAGATAAAACCTTCAGAAATTATGAAAGAGAAAGAGGAGAGATGACCAAGATATAAACTGAACATATGGACTGGAAGGAAGGAAAGTTTATGAGATTTGGTCAGAAGAAGCTGAAGTTCAGGATTTCCCCTGATTTCACTTTGGCTGAGGTCACACAGCACATTCAGGACTGAGAAGAAAGAACAGCCCAGCGCTCTCAGGACATTATGAATGGTAAACAAAGCAGTGGATGTGGGAGATTAGAACAGAAGGAATACTAATGGGGCAAGTAGAGACTATAACATTAACCAGGTAACTGGGAGAGTTAAAACAGACTACACAATTGTCGCTTCCACTCTCCCTCCCTCTCTTCTACGCTCCCTCCCTGCACCCTTTCTTTCTCCTTCCTCTTTCTTTCTTGCAGAGAATCTTGAAGCATAATAATTGCAATCCATTATTACCTTCAGGAAAAAAAAAAAGTATGTTCCTTGAATTTTATACCAGATTCTGTTTTGAGAACAGCAGATTCCTAATTGCCCCAACAATGTACTCTCAATAATCACACAAAATCAGAACAATAACACAGGTACTCTATTTTAATTCTGTGGCTTAAGTCTTACTTAATTTTCATATGATAATTAGCACAAATCACTACGTACATGCTAGCTCTGATTAAGAAATGGCTTCTCTTGACCTGACAAATTTGATAACTACCTGTTGTAAGAGTTTGCTTTCCTGTTTTAATCTTTTTATGATTGTCACAACATGGAAACACATACTTGTTGTTTAGTAATATCAGATTATAATGTATCTAATTGGCATTCTACTTTACCAATCAGATACTGTAGCCTAAACAGTAAAGTCTAAACAGCACGGCATCCAAGATTTTCATTATATGTAGTCGCAACTTGATCATTTTTCACTCTTTCAATAAAAAAGAATCACTCTGGAAATGTGGGGAGTGATAAAGAATTTGAATGTGAACTATAAGTTGCCATAACTACTCTTAAATGTATTTAAAACCCCACCAACATTTCAAAGTGACTCATATGCACTGATCTCTTCAGAACATCCAAAGCACTCTATTCCTGTGGTTTTTTTATGCACATCTGCAGGTGATTGTTTAGTTACTTAAAGATGGTAATCATGTTCTCCTTTCTCCAGCAATTTCACTCTACCTGTCACTGACCACTACACACACAACAAATGCTCAATAAACATTCCTTACATTCAGGCAAATTATAAGTCAACTGGATTCCACCAAAACAAGTGAAAAATAATATCTGGCCATAGCTTACTTTCCAATTTCATTTTTTTTAAAGTTTTTATTTATTTATTTATTTTAACAGAGAGAGAGATTACAAGTAGGCAGAGAGTCAGACAGAGAGGGAGGAGGAAGCAATTTCCCTGCTTAGCAAGGGACCCCGTTGAAGGACTCGATCCCAGGACCCTGGGATCATGACCTGAGCTGAAGGCAGAGGCTTTAACCCACTGAGCCACCCAATTTTATTTTTTTAACCTCAAATTCAAAATAAGAAAAGTCTATGATGTAACTTGTATGTTCTTTTCAGAAATAAATAAATGCAATTTTAACATTCAAATATATCTATGTGATTGCTATATGGATTTGAATTAAGTACAGGATAATTAATTAATTTACATTCTTATATTACATTTTAAGCACTTTGGAGAATATAAATACTATGAAAAACTATAAATACTTAATTTTATAAAACATTCATAAGGTTAACAACTGCATACAATTTATAATAAACACTTAGTAAAATACAGTATTTAGGATATCATGCCAGGTTATTCCTTCTTGTACATTTAAATCTTTTTATTAAGATGTTATTTATTTATTTGACAGAGAGACAGCACAAGCAGGCAGAGTGATAGGCAGAGGGAAAAGCAGACTCCCCGCTGAGCAGAGAACCTGACTTGGGGCTGGATCCCAGGACCCAGTATCATGACCTGAGCCAAAGGCAGATGCTTAACTGACTGAGCCACCCAAGTGCCCCTCATTTAAGTCTTTTCTATCAGCAGATTTCTGATAATAAAAATCTAAACGTGTAATATCTTGGGAATAAATCCAATTTATAAGTATTTAAAATATCTTCATCATACTGCATAACTTTTTTACTATTTTTTTCTATTAACTATTTTTACTATTTATTTTACTATTTATATGCTCATATTATAACCTCGAGATTTCACATTCATAGAGAGGCTGTTTATTTGTATCTCAAACACAGATGCATGTGTTGGGCTGTGTTTGGGACTTGTAAATATAATGCCTCTTTATCTTTTGAGTTATTTAATTTTAAAGAGTGCTTTTGCCATCTGTTTTGGTTACTTAGAGAGAGGTACAGACCAGCAATGCTATATAATTAATTAGAATCCATTGGAAAGGTGGTAAAGTGAATCTCTAGATTAACCCCCCCCAAAAAAAGCACCATGTATTTCACAGACCTTGGAAAGGATACTATCTTGGCCTTCTAGGAATCAAGCACTGAATAAATACAGTGTAGAAGATTACTACTTATGTAGTACACTGTAAGATGAAATAAGAGCATGAAACAGACTTTAAATAGTGGCCATTGAAGAAATTATTCAATAATCTATAAAGTTAAACTTTATAAACTTCAAAGTTTAACCAAGACTATGAAAAATGCAATTGTTAGTATGTTTTGTCAGACCATACTTGTCTTTAGCTACTCTTTACTGGTATTTAACATTCATCCATATTTGAAAGTTGAGATCAAGTATACCCGGCATTTTGTCAGCTTGCATAAGTGTGACTATGACTACTGTATCAGAATTTCTGGTTCTTCCTAAAGCATTATATTCAGGAATTTTTTTCCCCCATACATATTGAACAATTAAAATAACAACAACATGAACATAATTCTGCACTGGACAATTCATTTAATTATCACCCTATAGTTCAAAGCAGCTCCATTCTGAAACAAGATGTCTAAATACCATTTCCTTAGTGAGACAGAATGGTATATGATTTCTGTTTTATTGATTGTGCACAAACACAAACTGCTAATAATTAGATTTCTTTTCATTGTGATTATTGTTCTTAAACTTTACTTCAACATAAGCAAGATAATAAGAGAGTGGATCTTTAAAACTTGAATTGCAAAATATACATATTTTAACCCCAGTTTAGCAAAAACATAGCACATATGTATAGGTAGACAATATTTTATTCCTCAGGGGCTTAGATTTCTCATTCTGGAAAAAGGGTATTCTATAGCCTCCTTGAGGTCATAACTTTCAGCCAGGGAGATAATCTGTCAGTAACTATTGATTATTTAGGGAAAATATTAGTGATTTATTGAAAGATCCATACTTCTATCTTATAATACTAAGTGCAAAAGTAGGCCAAGCGAACCATGATAGGATGACATGGAGAAAAGAGTATATCCCATATTGCTGCTGCAGAAGCAGGAGAAATAGAAAAGTAGCAAGTTGGAATCAATACTAATTTTAGCCTTACTGATGAGATGCTTCATGATCAGACTGACCATAAAGCACAGAACACCAACTCAATTGCAAAGGCCGCATGTCTGTCCCTCCTTCATCTCCTAGTGGACATGAATGGAATTGACTGTGTTTATTCCTAAATACATTTAAAAAATACTTGATTATGCAATTTCACAGGAGACTTTGAGACTCACTGACTTTCTGCCATTATACTGTTTGAAAGACTCCCAAATGCTTAAAAGAAGAGAAAGAGGTTTCTATAAAAACTAATAAGTCATTATTTGAAGTAATGGCTGCTTCAAACAGATTGCTGCTCTCATGAAATCACATGCCAAGGTTAGAAAAACACGTTTTCTCTCTAACCAATCTTGCTAAACTGAGTATATTACTGGGGAAAAAATCCATTTTTAGATCATGTTACAGTTTCTCCTGAATTGGAAATGTACTATATGCCCAGGTGTGGGTAAACTCTTGCCTTTACACAGGCACAATTATATTTTTGAGGGATGGGTGGAGACCACTCAACATTCTCATTTGGCTCCTCATTAATTTATCATCCATCCATTCTATGCATATCCATCAATAAATATTTTTTGAGTAACTACTCTATAATGTCATACACGATTACAGATACTGGGGGTACAAGATCATTCAATGTAGGCAAAATCTCTGCCCTTATAGAGCACGCAATCTTGTTGGATAAACAAATAAATAAATAACTACTGAATATAATGTCCTGTAGGAATAACTACTCTTTTTCTAAAAGCAGAGAAAATAACAATGAAGTCTCCTGCTTCAGACTGGATAGAGGCATGACTTTTGAATAGGGATTACAATGAAACACGGAAGCTTGTATTGCCAATATCTAAGGGGAGAATATACAGAAAGAATATCAGGTGAACAGGTTATTTGTATTATGCATCACAACTCACCAATCCTTCACAACTTATGATGTTTTTCCATTCAAAAAAAGAATATACATTGGTACAAACTTTACTTGATGACCTTACAAAGGCAGCAGTGCTTATAGTTAACCAGAGAAAAAGCCACCTAAATCAGTCTGAACTTCACATGGCACATTAGCTTGGTAGGTGTAGTTATGTGATCTTTCAAAATTATTTTGACATAAAATCCTTAAACCATCCAGAAAAATCTACAAACTTTAAAGATCTACTGGGTCTAAGATACCACTGCAAATTATATAAACATTTCATATTTAAACATACATGGCAGGGTGCCTGGGTGGCTCAGTGGGTTAAGCATCTGCCTTTGGCTCAGGTCATGATCCCAGAGTCCTGGGATCAAGCCCCATGTCAGGCTCCCTGCTCCATGGGGAGTCTGTTTCTCCCTCTCCCTCTGCCTGCTACTCCCACTGCTTGTCCTCTCTCCCTCTCTCTTTCTGTCAAGTAAATAAATAAAATCTTAAAAAAAAAATAAACAAACATGCATGGCATATTGTGCACATACACAGATTTACTCATAAACATATACATGTAAACTGATTACATACTGGAGTTGCCATGATTGTGTTTCAGTTGCTGTATGTCATTCAGTAGTCCTTTCAACAACACTATATTCAGCTGCAAGGAATAGAGTTGGGTGACAATCCCCAACAATGATCACTTTCAGGTTCTGCTGACACCATGCTCTTCCAGGCAGCCCCTAACCAATGACTAAGCATGATGGTAAGGTGGGGAGGTCAAGGAAAGGCGGTAGGATATTGGGGTCTGGTCATTTCTACCCAACCAGGACCTCTAAGGAGCAATCTTTGCTCCAGAGCTTTCCACACTCGGCTGAGAGATTATCAGATCTGTACCATAGTTCGAGGCTTGCCTCCCTGACCCATCTCGTTTCTTTCCTCTTCTATCTTTCATAGCTACTCCTCTTGAACAACTTTCTATACCATCTGAGCATCTGTACTCTCAAAGATCCAAGTGACACACATATGCTTACAGATACACATATTAAGTACCTGTTAATTTAGAGTAGATTAATGCATTATTGAAACTCTCTTCATTTACTGATAGTTCGACTAATGCCAATAAAGACAGAAAAATATTTTGTAAATATGTTTATTCTACTAGAATACTAAAAGAGCCTTTCCCATAACAAACTATTTGACATCTGTGTAGAATTTTTTAATGAAATTTTAATATAGAAGGAAGACTCACTAGAAGAGTCTTCTATAGGGTTTGATACAGGATTTGGTTTAGTTGTCTCATCTAAATTATTAAAAGACCAGAAGATGTTACAAGATGTTCTTATACCTGAGATACTGTCATGTCATATAAATAAAAGGTTAGTGTAAGATAAATCTTTACTATGTGCTTATTTTTATTGAACTGATAGCATCATCTTTAATGATGTAGGACAGCATTATAATTAAAGAAACATAAATATAAGTCAGACCATACATTCACAAATGGAGAGTAATTTTTGCACTTTAATTTATTAATGAGGATCTCCCTGGTGCTATATGCATCTTGCAGAATTTTTAAATATATTAAAATGTTGACTCATTCTCAGATTTTTGACAAATGAAATCAGGGAGATTGTCAGTAATTGTTCATTACTTTCAGCAAAGAGAATTTAAATCAATTAGAACAGTTCAAAATCTCATCCTGATTATTCATGTGGAACTTCTTATTTTTCACATGCTTTTCATAGAAGCAGAAACATTTAATTAATATTTTCTGTACACACAGAAAGAGTTGGAATAATATAAGAAGCACTTTACTGTATAAATGCATTTTATAGTGTCTAAGGCTCATTGAACATGAAAAAATATTTACCACCGTTCATAAAGATTAATGTAAAAATTATTGCTAATACAATGGTGGGCTCCCTATGTAGTTACATAACTTAGAAATTACCTGAGTACTAAAAAATAAACTTACCTAAAAGGATATTTTTCATTACTTAATCCACTAGAAGATTTGAAAATGTTGTTTTGCGTTTTTAAATTAATTGAAAGAAAATGTGGCAGTGGAAGTTTTGTTTAAACAGATAATCACATCAATATGGTTCAAAATAGCAATGAGATAGTTTTCGGAGTAGGAAACAAAAGTTTCCTGGCCTCTGACCAACATTACATACTTCCTAGACCTATGAAGTGGTATTGCTCTTATTCCCTCATGTTACTCCTCATCCCGCACTTACATCACATGCAATCATTGCTCCTTTTTCAAAAAAAGTAACATGAGTAGGCAGTAAATAAGATATTTCAACTTTGAATACAGTTTTTACCACAAATGAATTGACACAAGAGTAAATAACAAATGAATCATCTCTTTTTCCCTGCATAAAGTTTAACGGAAGCTTCTGTATGTCCCGGACCATTTAGGAGTAATTTATGATACTGAAAGAGAACACACCATATTTGAGACTACCTGACCACAAACAATGAGCTATTTTATGGGTGTTAAGGAATTCAATAAAAAGGTGATTTAAAAGGGCAGAAATAATAACATTTTCTAATTAATCCTTGCTCTAATTGATTGGCAAATGCTTCCACAATATTGGATTTTTTTCCCCATCAGAGGAAATGGCACTAAGTTATCATTTCATTGTAGACAACTTACTTCACCACTCACCTGTTTACTCTTCCATATAATAAAGGTGTATTAGAGGCAATCTAATTAACTATATTTTGCGGTCAGACACCAAAATTAGTGGGTCAGGGTGGATGAAGATAAAAGATGGCTTTGACAAGTTTCATCTAGAGGCATTCAAATACAAAACCCATGTGTGACATCCGTTTGGTTCCCTCTAAAGCTCCCAAAGTTGGGATTTTGGACCAACTTATCTCAAAACTCTCAGGGTCCTTCCAGCTCTAAGAAGCAATCTAGGAAATCACTGATAACAGTGAACTAATAAGATATAAGAGATAAAACACTGTAAGAGGAGATTAAAATAGGAAATTATTTCTTATTCTTTATGGACTCAGAACTAGATATCAATGTTTGTATTCTTCTACCTTGTCCCTAAGTCATTCAGATATTGCTTAATGCCATTTCTTCCAAGAAGAAAAAGTAGTTAGTAGGGGAAGAAAACCAAAATTACCTCAGCTCGTATCCTAAATACACTTATTGGGAGCCTACTAAGTGCAAGACACTTGTTATGGACTCAGTGTGTCCCCTCAAAATTTGTATGTTGAAATGCTAACTTCTGATATAAGAGTAATAGGAGGTAGGGCCTTTGGGGAATAATTAAGTCATGAATGGGATTAATGCCCTTATAAGAGAAAAGACAGAAGAGCTTGCTCTCTTGGTCTGCTCTTCACAGTGACAATATAATGAGAAGACTGACAACTACAAAGCAGGAAGAGGACCCTCATCAGAACAGTCTGCCAGCACCTTGATCTTGGACTTCCTTGCATCTAGGACTATGAGAAATAGATGTTCACTGTTTACATCTCCCAGTCTATAGTAATTGTTATAGCAGGCTGAACTAAGACAGCACCGTTCCAGATATTTGGATGAGCAAGGAAACAACGCTGTCAAGATACCTGTTCTTGTGCGGACTACATTCTGCAGAGAAGCAGGCAGCGATCATTAAACCTAGTAAAATGAGTAATACAGGTATATGTTAGAAAATAATATGTGCTATGAAAAAATAGGGAAAGCATGAAAACATGTAAGGGTAGAAGGGACTGGGAGGGCAGGAGCAGAAGGGTGGAAGCTTGCACTATTTAATACAGAGGTTCAGGGTAGACCTCCAACCAGTGAGTTGAAGTCTAAGCAAAGACAGAAGATGCGAGATAAGTGTGCTTACAGAGAGATGAAATGACTGCACATGTGTCATGTGCCTGAGCAAAAACTGTAAGGAGGCCATTGTGAGGGAGGGAGAGAACAGGGCATCTGAGAGGCTGCCCGGAAATAAATACTCTAATGTCCTGTCGCTGCAGTATGGACTTTCATTGTAAGTATGAAACAAATGGAGAGAAACTATAGTTTTTTGAGTGGAGGAGGAGCATGAAACAAGTTTTCATTTCCCTGATGAAATAGTGGACGTCCTTACAGACAACAGTTTTGGAGTCAAGCAGCTCTACTCCTTATCAGCTTGAATAATCGGTGCTGAATTCCTTAATCCCCAGTATCACCTATGGAATGAGCATAATCCTATGAATACCACATAGGATGAGCTGAGAAGATAAATGAGATAATGCAACCAAAGAATTCTGT
The DNA here is from genome assembly GCA_002007465.1 of Ailurus styani. Taxonomy (NCBI): domain Eukaryota; kingdom Metazoa; phylum Chordata; class Mammalia; order Carnivora; family Ailuridae; genus Ailurus; species Ailurus styani. The sequence goes on along the minus strand of LNAC01000321.1, from coordinate 2,244,048 downwards.
ACCATAACTGGCACATTACAACTGTTCAATAAGTTATCTCTTACCATGCTACTTCTAACAAATGTTTTGTCCAAAAATGAGTACAGCTGATACCAGGATTATTCTAAAACCCATTTCCAACATCTAAGGTCAGACAGATGAATCAACCAACCAACCAACCAATCTCAACTCCGTGCAAAGGACTATTATAGGTATCAAGGGGATATACAAAATTTAAAATGAAGCTCTTAATAAGAATATGATTTAGGTGAAGAAATAAAAACATGATGTCTGTACACTACTTGTCAATAAAAAGAAATAAACTAGTACCATAAACACATGGATGAATCTTAAATTCATTATGCAGAGTAAAAGAAACCACACACAAAGAGCCCATTTTTATAATGTGAAGATTAATCTATAGTGACAAAAAGCAGATAAGTGGTTTCCGGGGTCCAGGGGAAGATACAGGGCTAGACTACACAAAGGGATGCAAATAATCTTTCAGACATATTAGAAATGTCCTGTACTTTAAACAGGTCCCTTTATTACATGTAAGTTGTTCCTTCATAAAACCAATGCCAGTAAAACCAAAATCAATTTCAATAATAACTGATTACAATGAGTTGGATGATCAAGCAAGAGTATACCTTTTACTAGTTTTGACTATAAAATTACTGAACAAGTTTGGCTTAGATTTGAAAGGTCACAGTAATTTCCAAATATGACTTGATTTGTACTAGGTCTAGAAATCTTGTTGAACTTGAAGATAAAGTTCTCTTATTGGGTTGATTAGTTTTGGACTCATCCAGTTGATATTTTAGTAACTTTATGTCAGTCTTCTTATTTCTCTTTGAGGATCCTCTCATTTTAAGTTTATTCTCTCTTCTTTTTCTATACATTGTCTCTTCCTCTCGGAAGTGGCCTTAATAGAGATTTACAGTACTTTTTTTTTTACTGTTTTCAATGTAACCCACAAAGTTTCATTTTTTAAATATTAGCAACTGTGNTCTTTTTCTATACATTGTCTCTTCCTCTTGGAAGTGGCCTTAATAGAGATTTACAGTACTTTTTTTTTACTGTTTTCAATGTAACCCACAAAGTTTCATTTTTTAAATATTAGCAACTGTGACATCTACCTGAAACCATTTTCAATGATATATGAGAGAAAATATGTCTCATATCTCTAACTCTAAAACGGCATGACTTCTCATATGACTTTTTTAAGTAATCCCATGTTATATTTGGGTTCCAAGAATTATGACACATTTTTACGAAAAAAGCAGATGTCTATGTTACTAGAGTGTGAGACAAGAAATGGTAAGGGGTATTGTGTTTTTCCTGTGATTGAATTTTGGTATAATGTACTGTGGGATTATCAGTTAATTGCATTAAAACCTAAATTCCACTTATTTAAATTTTTTATTTTCTTATAAAATTAATTATTTAATATAAAGAATGCATTTATAAGCTATTCTCCAGAAATGAATGCTTTGAAAGCATATTTATAAAGATAAAATATATTTTATATTGAAGAGAATATTAACAAGGAAATATAGCTTAAAGACTAAATTGCTTGGCTTTCATTTACAGGAGTGAAGGGGGTTGAATCTCTAGGAAAGCTTTCTGTTCAGCATATTAAATGCCTAAGGAGTCACACTGGATTTAAAATACAGCACCTATTTTGGAAAGCAAATTCAGGATTCTTGTAGACGGAGTGAAATTACTTCCTAATATAGATGACTGAAAGAAATACCTGTCAAATAGAGAGTTAAAACTTTTGAATGCAGACACAGTTTGAAAAATAAGATAATTTATTTTCTATGGAACATTTGCCAAGAACTATTCAGCAGAAACATAAATAATTAAAATTAAACTATAGTCACAAAAATAAATGAACCATATTCTGAAGCAATAGGTTGACTTCTAATCTTGATTTTTCACATACTTCCAAATACACAAAATTCAAACATCTGCAGCAAGTCTCCATATCAGTAATTTGAATTAGCAGGGTTTCATTGTAATTTCTGAAGTTCTTAATGCTGAAATCTTCAATACAGGCAATTGAAATATTTCTTAGATAAAACTGGTCCCAAGAGCCTACAACAGTAAGTGCCTTTACAAAAATAACAATAATAAATAAAGTCGGATGGGTCCTAAAAGGAAGGTCTGTGAGCTACACTGTGTTTCTTAAATTCCAGGGCTCCCTTTGCTTTATTTCAAGGCAAATTGTTAACGTCTCTCCCAGCCACAACTAGTAGATGTGGGTCCCCCTTCCACTGAGTTTATATTTCTATGCAATGTTAGTCATGTAACAAGAATACCAAAGAAAAGAAACAAAAGCAAAATATAAAGAAAAAAAAAACTTTAAAAAAGAAAAAAAGAATAGAAATGATATCAAAGTCCCCTTTGAAGAGAGGCTGAGCTTGTTTTTCTCTAATATTTTCCAGGATGTATTAAAGAAATCCGTGGAAAGGCTGGGGGAAAAAGGTGACAGGAGACCACACGAATCACTTCTATGTTCTTGTTTACAGCATTTTTGCTTGACATAACCTCATGTAGGTGATGTTACAGAACTTTTGATATCTGGCAGAATTAAGTCAAATATATGAACTGCAGTTTAAGAAGCATAAATGTCAGCCTTCTAAAGCCTTCCACATCAAAGCAATCAGCAATGGTTTTCAAACACCAACTACAGCAGTATATTAGGTGTCGCAGGAGATACAGAAGATGTACTATGATATTAGGCACACAGAAGGTATTTTTAAAAATATATAAAAACTGAAGGGATAGGTATGAAAGCTACTGGTAGGGAATTTCTGCTGTAAATAAAGCACCAAATTATAAAATAGAGAATCAGGCAATCTAGATTAACATGCATATTATTAAGGGAAGACTGAACTACACAAAAAGGCAGAAACATGTCTCCAAGGCCACACAAGGAACTCAACCTTTCTGAACCTCAGTTTTCCTTTGTGTGACAGGGATTAGCCTAAGAGACTATTGTACACAGTAAGAGAGTTAAACAGTGCTGGATTTGTATGTGCATGATGGATCCCACACCATCCCCACACTGCATCACACTGCAACTTTTCAATGGGGGTGTAAGTACCTGCAAACATGTCCTTTAAAGACGGCAGTTGTAAATGTCTAAGCATAAACTTGGGATCAGCCAGCAGTTGAGGTTATCGGGTCTAAGTTCTGCTTTGTTTTACAATAAATGTATTTGTCGCTATCCATCAATCATACCCTGGGCTCAGGGAAACAGAATTTAGAAAAGGAATGACATTTTAATTGGGAAGAAGGGGATAAGTAAGAGCACAGAACTGGAAATAAGCATGACTTACTCAAGAAAAAATAAAGAGATCTACTTTCAGGGAGTAAGGGTTACAAATAAAATTATCACAAATAAAGAGGACTCTTAAAAAATACTAAGATGATGTGGCAGAGTCTAGAATTCATAAAATTGGCAATAGGAAACAACTACATTTCTGAGCAAGGACATTCTATCATACCACACAAGCCAGAGAAGATGAGACCTAAAAAAGAGAAATCAGCTCAATCAGCTGGGAAAGATAAAATAATGTAAGAATGACTGATGAAGACCACCTGGATTAGGCTGGGCTCACCCAAGGTAGAAAGGAAAAGGTAGTTTTGAAAAGAATCAAAAGGACTGAATGTACACTGAATCTCCCCTTTCAGGTCTCTTCACAAACAGCACAGGACAAATGAGGGTCTTTTCAGACGAACAAATAAAAACTATACCTCTTTCTCTCATCTGTGCACTCCCATGTCCCACTCACTGCTTTATTTTTCACCATAAAATGTGTCGCCATCTAACATGCTATATATTTTTTTCATCAATGCTTGTTTCCCAGCATTAAAATATAAATACCATGATTTTGTTCTGCTTATTTCTCAGAGGAAGGGGTTCCTCAATTTTCAGTTGAATGTGCTGAATAAATTAATATTCAATAAAGAAAACAAAAATAGGTAAACATTAATTATGTTTTTTATGTTCCTTACCTGAAGTGCTGGTAAAAAATTAATATGCAACAGATAATGGCATCAAGAAACTTCAAGTAATTTTATAATCTTTTTTATGTTATTTTAAAAGATTTTACTTATTTTTGCGAGAGGAGAGAGAGCATGCCCAGGAGCTGGGGGAAGGGGCAGAGCAAGAAGCAGACTCCCCACTGAGCAAGGAGCTAGATGTAGGACTTGATCCCAGGACTCTAGAATCATGACCTGAGCTGAAGACCAATGCTTAACCTACTGAGCCACCCAAGCACCCAACTTTTTTTAAATGTTTTTTTTGTTTTGTTTTGTTTTTTGACAGAGAGACACAGAGAGAGAGGGAACACACCAGGGCTGTGGGAGAGGGAGAAGCAGGCCTCCCACTGAGGAGGGAGCCCAACGTGGGGCTAGATCCCAGGACCCCGAGATCAGGACCCGAGCCGAAGGCAGACGCTCAATGGCTGAGCCACCCAGGTGCCCCTTTTTTATGTTCTTAAAAGGAAAGTTCAACAGTGATTCAATGTGATAAGACACTAAGACGAAAATGCAATTTGTATCACTAATCGAAAAGAGATCAAACAACAAACCAGAAAGATTTCTAATAGTTCGCTTACCTCTAATAAATGTGAATTATAGCAATGCTCTTGCTAATTTATATTTATTAAACTGCCTTCTTTCAGGATTTCGAAGTGTTCACAGAATGTTTTCGTCTGTGATTGCAATATGCATGGAAGAAAGAACACACAGGGGTTAAACAACCTCCTATATGCTGTCACTCCCAGAGCCATGAATACAGCATTACTCCCTTCAGGACTAACCCAGCATTTAGTTGGAAATTGATGGAATTCTCTAAAAAGAATTTAGAGCCATCAGGTTCAGGAAATGAGAAGAATCTATTTTTCTCCTTTAAAAGAGCCTAACTTCAATTGACCACTGAGATGGATGACTTCATTAGATCCTGATGGATCTTAAATATCAATTCACTCATCACTGTCTAGTAAAATTCTTTAACCAGATGGGCAACACAAAGACTAAGTTTATTCATAGCAACATTCATTATATGAAAGCATTTATCTATTTTGCCACTGAAGTAAAAACAGACCCAAATTAAAAAGAAAAAAAAAAGGATTCTGAAACATATTCTAAGTTTTGAATAGAATTAAGAACAAAACCCGATTTTCTCAGGAACAACAAAAGAGGCCACAAATGGTAATATATTAGATCTATACAGATTGTGAAAGATTTTCATGACTCCAAACCAGAAATCACTTTAAATTCCCTTGGAATAGAGTGCTAGTCAAAAAAGAAAAAAATCACTATCAGTTAATTTTGCTTTCTAATAAACTTGTGAGGTAACTGGGTTTACTGAGAAATAATACCTCTCTGGCTCTTCAAAGACACAGGATAATTCAGGAGCACTGACAATGTTATTACTGCACCCTCAAAAAATTCATGCATGGCATAAAGCCTGACCTTAGGCTGGAATTTTAGGATCACCATCCATTTCTAACTTTGCCATTAACTGTGTGATTTGGGAAAGTTACCATCTTGGTCATTTTTTCTCATCTGTCAAAGAGAGTTAAATATGAATGCCTGTTTATCTCAGAATCACTATAAAATAGTAGAAAAGGACACGTTTTAAAAGTTGAAAGGTAATGCATTAATATATTAATCCATAAATTCACCTCAATCTAAACTACTAATACTGGTGTTATTTGAAGAGGATAAGGTAGGGGGGATTAGTGGGATTGCAGAACCATGTTTACAAGTCATAAACAAGTATTCATGAATAAAAGATAGGGCTGAGAAGAAGAATGGAAAATTATAATAAGATCACTTTATACAAGAAAATATTGAGCATATATTCCCACCTAGTACCAGTGTATTATTTTACAGGAACAAGAATAAAATTACTTTTTTTAATAATTCTTTTTATTATGTTATGTTGGTCACCATAGAGCGTATCATTAGGTTTGATGTAATGTTCCATGATTCCTTTTTTGCGTGTAACACCCAGTGCTCCATGCAATAAAGTTACTTTTTATGTAAAGAGGGCTAGAACTAACTAACAAACTAAATAAATAAATAAACTAATAACTAATTAAAATAAATAAGACACTAAAATTGAAATTAGTTTGGGCAACCATCTAAAACCCTTTATGTTCTCTGCTTTCCAGGGATTCACCATCCAGGCTACCCTGACCTAAATTTTAACTATCTCCACTGTAATGCCATTTACCAAAATGACAGCTATTTAACCTAAACTGTATCAAAGTGGAAGGCAATCTAACTATGGTAAGACTTTAATCTCCTTCAAATAAAGACTGGGTTGTCTTGGAAGGGACTATTGGGTTGTCTTGCAAGTAACTGTATTTTTTTTTAAATCAACACTCTTTAATCAGAGAATTATTGTAGTTTTGGGGAAGATTTGTTTTTATTGGTGACACTTACTATCAAAATACTACTGTCATAGTACCTCCTAATACACTCTGTGGGCCTTTTGAATAGCCATTCTGTAAATTATAATACAAAATAAAATTTGGTTTATATATAGCAATGAAAAATAGAAAATAGAAATATAAATAGAAACATTTTATTCTTCTGAAAATAATGTCTCAAGGTCTGCCTCTGTTTTGTCTCAGTAGAAAACTTCTCATTTAGTTGTGAAAACTTGAAAACCTTTCTTCTCAATATGGCCTTAGGCAAATAAAACTGTGCTGGCAAAGGCCAGAGATGTTGCTCACTATGGGGTTAAACAGCTCCATGGTACTTTTATGGTAAAATTGAATTTCTATGATTTACTCATTTGAAGCAACAGGATTTGGAGTATTTCAAATTAATTCACAAATTCAAAAGGTAAAGATCTGAAATGCTGGTCATAGCCCTGAGATTAATAACCTCTAGTAGTTTTAGAAATATTTTAAAATAAGAGATCCTTCCTTTATACAAAATCTGGAAGACAGCTCAATATTAAAACAGATGAAAGGCTATGGTAAAGTGTTTGAATCAGAGCAGAGGCTTTAAGTCCTCTCCTCCCTGTGCTCTTCAATCCCCAGTGGTGGTCCTAAGGTACCTACTCAACACTTCGGCTTCATAAAGTACGAGCTGACATCCACTGGCCTACATAATTCTGTAAGAATTTGTTTTGTAACAGCAATATGACATAAGAAATAAGACAAGTCAGGGTGGCCAGGCCAAAGTACTTGGAATTAATAAAATAAAACTGATAGTTTTCAGGCTAGGCTTCCTTGTAGCTCCATTCTCTTCACACTAGTTTGTGAAAATTAGGAAAAACTATCTTGATAATAAACAGTATATACCTGAATTTTCCAAATGGATCAAACTTGAGATTTGGCAACAGAAAAGAAGTTAAAATGGCTGTCCTTTAAGTAGGGAATGACTCAGTGTGGAAATTTTCAGCGGGAAACAGGAGGCACTGAAGTAATGTGCTGATGTGATTTAAATGACATCTTTTTTATGTTCTAGGACCAATTATCCCATTTATTTGTTGGACAGCTTTGAGCAAAACAAATCTTTGTCTCTCAATTTCTTTATCCATAAGACATTTGGTCTGCACTAAATGTTTTGACCTCTTTTTTCAGTTACTAATCCATAGTTTATCTTGATACATATGTTTTTGTTAGGTGAGTTAAAATAAGCCATCACCTCCAAGTTGTAAAGTTTCATGTTTCCTTTTACTTAAAATCTCCACCCTGAGGGCCATATTCATATTTTCATCCATATGTTAGCTGAACTGCCTCCCTGAATGTCTTTTCTGAACTTTATCGTAGATGAAATTTCTTCTCCCACAGACATTTTCAGAAGCAAAACCCTTCCAGGCATTCATATTTGGGCTCTTAGGGTCATCTTCAGTTACTTCCTTTAACCTCTCACATTCAACTTTTCCAATGTCTTCATCCATTCATTTATTAAGCGTTTACTTTCTGACTTGCCCCATATTAAGCACCATAGAAAAAAACAAGAATCAGACCATGTCCTGAAGGAGTTTTGAATCTAGCTTTTCACATTTGATCCCTCTTTTCTTTTCCCAATTATTAGAACAGTTTAGTGTTAATTACCTTATACCAGAACTGGTTTTTTTTTCAGAACTGTTTTTACAACGTCCTAATTCATTTACTTTCCTCTAATGATCCCATCCTTCTTCAATACTATTAATTTGCAATCCCCTCTGCCATTAAAATGTATTAGTATAAGAAATCTAAAGTAGGGTTATGGTAATGCAACCCCCCAAATACACACACACACACACACACACACACACGCCCTCCCTCCCTGGCAGTGTATTCATTGCAAAGTAAGTTTCTAAACCTAGGGTGATTGACCAGATATCTAAGGTACCAGATAAGAAATATCAATGCATAAATCTAGTCAGGGAACACAACAGGGGCTTATAAAAAATGAGAAGACACAGAGAAAGCATAACTACCCTATAGTATTCAAATTCAATTAAAAATAAGTACAACTGTGGACCAGAATGTTACCAGTTCCCTGATTCTAAACCTCCCTCTAGCCACACCTGTGTTTCAGTCACACTGTGCCATGTTCTGCATAGCAGTTTCCATGTTTTTGATCATGATGTTCTATCTTCTAGATGCTCCCCTCCCTGTCAAGTCTATCCTTGATCCTCACTTCTCACCTCTTCCAGTTCAACTACTACTTCCTCCAGGAACTTTCTTTTGTTCTTTCAGTATGAATTAACCTTTTATTCTCCTTTGTTGTCACTATTTTTTATTTTTTACATAGTAATAAACCTGACATATGTATTTATGCTTCACAAAGAACCTTACCCGAGTGCACTGAATAAGCATATATATTGAAGTGGAAGATCAAGTGAATTAATTAAACATTTATCACTACTGAATACAAATAATTTTGACATTAACGCTTTATGGTTTAGAGTATATTAAATGTTTCCGCAAAGCATTTGACTGAATTTTTAAGCTATATTTTGAAATACAAGAAGAAATATGATCTAGGTAACAGTACAGAATCAAAGCTTGTTGGCAGTAACATACAGTGAATTCAGACTGATGTAATAACGGCTATTGAAGTGGGTCCCCAGCAGCTTTCTGACAACTCTATTCTCTACTATATGTTTATCCATTAAAACAAACAAACAAAATACGTTGTAGATGTAAATCATGTTTATAGATGGCACAAGGATGGAATTACAGGTTAAGATTCAAAATAGTTGACTGGTTGTACGCCTGAACCAAAACAGGAATCAGAGTATGTTTGCTTCCATTTCCTCCTCACCCCCATTTTCTCTTCATTAATCTACATTGTCTTGGTAAATGACACCATCATCCACCTAGAAATTTAGGATGAAAATCTGGGAGTGAGTCATGACTCCAGTCTTGCCCTCACTCCAGCATCTCATCAATCAACAAGTCCTGTTGAACTCAACGAATTAGGATGTAGCCCATCTACTCACTCTTCTCCATAAGACAAAAGTATGAGTCCTTGATGCTTCTTGACTAAATCATAATTGCTTTGCTGTTTTCTTATCTGTAGTTTGCACTCCTCAAATCTGTTCTCTTGTCAGAGTGATCTTTCTAAAGAGCAAATTTCATCTCGTTCCTTAAGGCTTTTCATCATCTTGACCCTTATCTGTTTCTCCAGTCCTTTCTTTTAGGCTCCCAGGTTGCATTCATGCTCTTTTTCCAATTCTTAAAATCAGTATTTCTCTACCATAAACCCTCGACTTTTCTTACATTTTTCCTTTGGTTTAATATTTCTACCTGTGGTACAAAGAAATAATGGCATCTTAAGATGACCGCATCCTGATCCCCAGAATCTGTGACTACATTAAGTGACTTTGCAAAGGCAAATAAGGTTGCAGATATAATAAATTTGTTAATCAGCTCAAAATAGGAAGAATTTCCTGGATTATCCAGATGGGGCCAGTGTAATCAACAAACTCCTTATTAAGCAGAAGAAAGAAAAAGAGGAGCATTTAAGGGAAATGTAACTACAGAAGAATGGTCAGAGATGTGCAAGATTACTGACTTTGAAGATGGAGGAAGAAAGGAGTCATGACTGTAGCTTTTCTCTAGCCTCAAACAGCTGGAAAAGGAAACAAACCAGTTTAGACCTTCCAGAAAGGAACATAGCCCTGCTGACACAGAGTTTAGCCTAGTGAGACCCATGTTGGACCTCTGACCTATAGAACTTTAAGAAAACAAATTTGTGTTAAAATGTTATATTTATGGAACTTATTATGGCATCAACAGAAAACAAATGCACTACTCAATCATATTAATCTAGTGAACATCCAATCATTCTATGAGACTCAGCTAATGAGGAATATTGGTTGTTGTAAGTGACTTCCATCACAGGACTTTTTTTTTTTTTTTAAA